>JAZHYW010062100.1:0-51939 GCA_037355805.1 Ixodes ricinus
AGGTACCGCCACCACCAGAGCCCGCGAAACCACTGAAGAAGACAAAAAAAGTCGCAGAATTCTGCGTGTCAGGGCTCTGCTTCCGCTATATCAGATCAGACTCCTAGTGTGAATGACCAACAAGTTTAATTCTCACAGCAAAATCCGACACCGTGTGGCCTGCTGAGCTTAGGCAGCGTTTTGGCGAGTAATCCAGCTCGGAAATCAAGAACGGCGAAAGATATTCCAACTCGTCCACCCCTTCCACGACAAAGTGATACCACTGACAGTTCTAAGGACACAATTGTAAGGATTGTCTCTACAACTATTAAACGAGTCATGGAAAGTCAGCGAAAAGTCAAAGCTGCCCTTGAAAGCATTTTTGTACTTAAAAGTCCTTATTGCTTTATAATCAAGAAAACGGCTTCCATCAAGGTTGACAAACAGAAACATCCAACGGTGTACCAAGGCCACACACATCACGTTGATCCAAGATCCTACAATGGAGCTGCAGGGGACTGCAATCAAAAAGTTCTGAATTATCCTTATATCTACGGCGGGTTCCCATCCCAATATTTGCCCTCTCAGAGGCAGGGCTTCCAAATAACCGTTCAATATCAGGAAACAAGGTCTACTGCAATCCTTCAATCCCCAAATATTCTAATGGATGTTGTGAATTGTATATTCGCCCAGAATAACCTCAGTGTCCAGTTGCAACTAACTCTTTCAATACTGCTGATGCTGGATTCGTTGTTGTAAAGCCGCGGTGACACTGCTTATGCATCATACAAAAGACAGTCTGCATACAGATTCGAACGCGAGTCACCGGGAGATCCCTGCTTCGAATGCCGCATGTTATGAGTTCAAGAAAACTTGACACGTGGCATTCGAACCACGAATACATCGGTGAGTCGTGTTTGCAGACTTCCTTTTGTATGGTGTATGAGCAGTGCAACCCCGGCTTAAAAATGTCATTTAAAAATCCTCTATCACAGTTATATCTATTTACATCAGACCGAACAGAGACTATGGCATGATGGACGCTTTGCTAGATTGGTGCAAGCAGCATAAGCCTGGTTTGATAGTGAGCGGTGATTTTAACGCGCACGTTACGCTTTGGGGAGGTGAATTAATGGATAGCCGAAGTTGAAGGCTCGAACAAATATTTTTGGCAAGTGAACTCTCTGTAGCCAACACAGGTGGCCAACTTTTTACAGGCCACCCAATACTTTTTCTGCTCTAGATTTAACAGCTCATAATCCCACCCTTAAGCTTTCTTGGAAAATTGCACCGGACACCATGAGCAGTGATCATTTTCTCATTTGGATAGGTTTTCCAGGATCCAGCAAGTCAAACACGAAATCGTAACGAGTCACAGTATCGGATGACTTTCCCAGTTCCATCAGTAAAACTACAGCTCCCAAAAGTACAACCATATTTTGCGCCATGATGCAAAAAACGAAAGTCGTTCAGTTTCTCAAACACTTTCCTTCTGGTTTAAAATTGCTTAACCTTATTGCGGCTCGTCGAAGAGCTCAACGTCGTCTGAGACGTCACCCAGGTTCGTCCAACTGCTTTGAATTTAATCGTATCTCCGCTATACTTCAAAAATACGCCAATCACGTACTGCGGTAAAAGTGGTGGTCGTTCTGTGAAGAACGTAACACACACACACACACACACACACACACACACACGCACACACACACGCACACACACGCACACACGCGCGCACGCACACACACACACACACACACACACACGCACACACACACACACGCACGCACGCACGCACGCACACACGCACACACACACACACACACACACACACACACACACACACACACACACACACACACCTGTAAGCAAATTTTGAAAGGTTATTTGAACCCTCACTTGAGATAGACGTCTCCTTCGACCTTTCGAGACTCGCACACTCGCTCAGACTAATTTATTAAAAGAACTCGCAGAAGATTTTGCTTACATGTACGAGGGCGAACATACTATATTACCAGTACCATCCACCTCAAATACGTCCAGCAATGACATGAACGATGCTTTCAAATAGGAGAACTGACAGCAGCATTACACCAAAGTCAACGACACTGTGCTGTAAGACGAGGTGGCATATCCTACCAGGCTTTTCAGAATCTGCCCATTCGAGGTTTCACTGTATTGTTACAATTCTTTACCTTCATCTGGAAAACTGGGAAGGCCCCAGAAGAGTGCAAAATGTCCATCATCATACCAATCTTGAAGCCTGGGGAGCCATAATATGGCCCACGTTCATATAGACCCGTGCCCTTGACCTCATGAGTCGCAAAATTAATGGAACGCATGATCCAGAACAGCTTGACATGGTTTCTTAAGAAATATAACCTGCTACCTAAGATCACATGTTTTGTCAGGCTATCTCTGCAACAGATAATATTCTTGACCAAGTCAGCAACGTAGAGGATGCTGGAGTTCAGCGGCAAACCACACTTGCACAAAGTTTTGACGTGAAGAAAGCTTTTGACGCTGTAAATATTGCAGATATCCTTTAGCGACTTATGACTGTAGGCATTACGGGCTGCATTTCAACTTTTCTGGCCAATTTGTTGTTTGGTCGACAGTTTCATGTTCATCTTGGAAATACACTCAGCAACATCCATCGAAAACAGAGACGCCTTCCTCAAGGTTGCATACTAAGCCCCGCACTATACAATATCGCAACGACTGGACTGCCAAACGCAATAACACCTGGACCGCTAGCGATCAACGTTTCCATCTACGCGGACGACGTCTGACTATGGGCCAGCCAATGGAGAGGCGATGTGCTTCGTTGATCATTGCAGCCGGCTAGGACGTCTATTCAACTGCATCTGCCTACAGTCAAACTACAAATTTCGGTAAGCAAGACAACCTACGCGGATGGCGATCATGCCCAGATACTGATTTATATTTGAATAATACAAAGATTCGCCGGGTCATGAAATAGCGTTTTTTTAGAGCAACTCTCGATGCGAGGCTTCATGGAAAACAACAAGCAGATGCCATTGCCACAACGGCAAGCAAATTCACAAACGCCGCCTGTGAATTCATCATCCTCAATGCTACGTTTACATGACACTGTTGTGATGGAACGTATGCTGTACTCGCTTCCATACACACGACCTTCGAACACCCAAATGTTACATCTTGAAAGCATTCAACGGCAAGGCATTCGTAAGGCGCTGGGCGTCCCTCGTGCAGCATACAACGAAAACGTTTACGCTAAGAGCAACACACTGCCCCTATTGCTCATTATTACAAGAAACCTTATGCAGCAATTCATACTGCTGCATAAGTAAATAACAGAAACTGTCCTTCTACGTCGTTTCGAAGCGAGAACTGTGTCCAGATAAAGTCACCTTTTAAGAACAGTATATTTCTTGGACCCATCTCTTTCTAGCACGAAACCACAGGAATGCATGAAAAATCCCCTAGTGCCAGCACTCATTCGAGCACCAGGAATATCTATCAGGTTTTAAAAAAATGACACGCCAGAGTTCGAGAGCCTCGCGGACGAGGCTCCCGAACTGCGGTATCCGGGAGCGCTTAGCATTTGCACTGACGACTCACTGCACTGAGGCAGATAAAGCGCAACTGGCGCTTTTGTCATCCCAGCGATGAAAATACAGTGGAGTGGCCGATTTGATAAACTGGTATCGTCAACATCCGCTGAAATGGAGCCATCAGGAATACACTGTCCCCACTTGCTGAAACCAGTGTAGACTGGTAGAAACAACTAGCTGTCGTGGTAACCGATTCTCGCACATCCCTCATGAGGCTAGCGACACAAGGATAACGTGACCAACAAGTTTGGACAATTCTAAATCTACTAAAGACCCTCGCAGGAAAAAGCCTCACTGTACAGATTCAATGGCTACCTTCTCATGTTGGAGTTCCTGGGAACACCAAAGCAGACCAACTAGCAGAGGTAGACAAAATCAAGTCCTCCAAATACAAAGCCCTGTATATTTTAAAGACTCGCTTTGCCTGTTCAAGGCACACATCGGAGATCTCCCTCCTTCAAGCCGAACGGCATACCAGCCTTACATCACCAAGGCATTCCCTCGTGCAAACAAGACCCTACTAATGCGTTTACGCACCAATAGTGGATTTACTAAACAAGTTCTATATAAAATTGGTGTGGTAGACAGGGTGTGTGCGTGTGTGTGTGTTGTGTGTGTGTTTGTGTGTGTGCTCGTGTTCTATGCATTCCTAACTGCCATTTCTTTTATACTTTTTGCCCTCATTTTTCTACTCTCTCCACTCTCTCATTTCTTTATTTTCTTTCTGGGTGAAACAGTTCTGAAACCCCTGCAAGAACATCTCCCTCACCTCTACGACATCCCGCCCCCCTCTTTTCGCGCTATTAAAAAAAGTACTGATCTGTATTGTGCATCTAGCGCGACCTCTCACTTCAGATACATCTATCAGCATAATTTGATCACGAATAAGAGGCTTTGATAGAGTTTAAAGAAGAAGAAAAACACAACAACAAAAAAAACCTTGACAAAAGTCGATTCTTTCACTTCAATTCTCGAAGGACTCCGAGCAGTCGACTGCTTATTAGACCCCGCACTCCTATTTATCTCAGGCGTCTTTCACTCTCTCTCTCTCTCTCTCTCTCTTTTTGTTTTGTTCTTTTTTACTTTTTACGTTGCTTGAGTCTTTCGCCGCCCGGCCTTCATTTCTTATAGCCCCCGTGACAAGATGACATCTTTATGTCGAAAGGCCACACAACGAAGGGGTCCAGTCCTCGTGGCGCGGACATAATTCGTCGTACAAAGGAGATCTCGGCGAACGAGAGCGCCTCGTCGCCAGAAAAGCGCGTTGCTGAGAGACATAACTCCGGAGGTGTAATAAATATACGAGGGAGCGGCCAAGACTGCGGAGGGGAGGAACGCGAGAAAGAAGGGACAGAATGGATGCCCTGCGCCCAAGACGCACAAAGAAATATAAAGGTGCAAGCGGGCTGCATGCTTACAAAGCTGATCTGGCGCCGAATGCGACCTAAGGGCGCCTGTTGGCCGGTTCCCAATTGCACAGATGTATATTGTGTTGCTCCTGAGCTTTTTATTTTATTTTTAAAGGAAGACGGTATTGAGGAGGTAAAGGTTTTGCAGTGCCTTAAAGTGGCTTTACTTGTTGGGTATACCTACGAATTAGGTAACTACGTACCCTGCGCAATTAAGCCGAGCAGTTGCGTTTTTCTTTTTTCATTATTGACGTGAGTACGTATCTCATCTCAGGGTGGTAGGAGGTCGCGATAAAACTGTCCTGTGAGTATATTGTTTGTCAACAGTTCACGATGTTCAGTACTCTGCCGCTATAATTCGTTACCCCCCCCCCCCAGTCCCCCTCTTCCGCCTGTTTGAAGTTTGAAGCATGTCCCGCGGTATATCGCTAAACGTTCTTTAAATAGAAAGTCTGAAAACAGTATTGTGTTTGAACGTTGACGAAAATAAATACGACTAAGAATATCCAGAAAATTGCTTGGCAGTTGCACCCCCGCCATTTTTTTAATAAAACACCATTTGTATTGTTTCAATAGAACACGTCGTTTTTATGTTTATATTGGCACGGTAATCCAGGCGTAGATATTTTTGTTGTATGTGTTCTAAAACATGGATGTCAAGAAACCAAAGCTTACAAAGTTTGCAAGCTCGCAGCGACTTTCCGTAATGTAAACACGCTGCGCCTAAGCTTATAAGAGGTAGACTTGTGTATTTATTGCGGTGACAAGTGGCCTTGCCGTGCCAGTTTTGCAAAAGGAGCAGAGTATGGTTTTCTATTCCGTCTCAGCACAAGCTGTCAAATGGGTCTAGCTACGACCCCAATGTACCGTCCACACACGCGCATTGTTTCGTTATTTCTGATTGGCTCATGTGGCCGTAGCCTTCTCGCGTTTTTAGGTTAGACTAGCATAGAAGCAGTGTTGTGCGAAATACTCAACAAAATTATTTAAGAGAAGAAACAAAATGTTAATTTGAAAATGTATTTTCAGCAGTATTCAAGTAAATGTTAGTACGAACTATCTTGAGTAGAGTACAAATACTCTGGAAAAAGTAATTAAATCACATTCGAACATACTTCGGAAGGTTTGCCAGCTGGTAACATAAGAATAAAAAGTCAGGAAGGGGGCGCTCTCCTTTGTTATTACACATGATTAAATCAGCGAACAACGTTGGGAAACTGTTGACGAAAACAGAAGACAGGACAGACGCTGAAACTCACGACTCAATGTATCTTCTAAAGAGAAGAAAGAAAAAGACACAGAAAACACAGGCACGTGCAAATGGCTAGCGAACTCCGGAGCGCGCTCCGGGAGCGCGAGGCTATAGCTCTAGACATTCAACGCTTTAAAAAGGATAGTTTTTTTGTGATAAAGCCAATGATGCCTGACTTACACAGCGCTCCCCCAAACCTTGTATAATAAACGCCTCATAAATTTCTCTGGTAAGTTTTTTCCTAAATCTACCTATAATATTAGTATTAGCCAATGTTGGACTACATGAACAATTTCGACAGTGTAAAGGCAAATGACCTCCTACGTTGGATCTAAGTGATAGGGAATGTTCACGAATCCTGTCGTTGATACACCGTCCAGTTTGTCCGACATAAGTTGTACCACATGACAAGGGAGGCTGTACACCACGCACGAGGTACAGGGCCCAAACGGTGAGACATGTTTTTTGTTACACTTGTGTCTGGATACATTTTCTATGCCGATATGAACCTTTGAACAAATTTGGGCCGTTTCTTGAGAATCAGAAAAAACAACCGGTACGCCGTATCGTTGAGCTACATGTTTTAGGTTATGAGATACCTTGTGTAAGTACGGTACCACTACCACCCGTTTTTTCGTGCGTGCGTGCGTGTTGTACAACATCGCGTTGTCATGTGGTAGAACTTATGTCGGACAAACTGGACGGTGTATCAACGACAGGCTTCGTGAACATTCCCTATCACTTAGATCCAACGTAGGAGGTCACTTGCCTTTACACTGTCGAAATTGTTCATGTAGTCCAACGATTGGCTAATACTAATATTATAGGTAGATTTAGAAAAAAACCTTACCAGAGAAACTTATGAGGCGTTTTTTATACAAGGTTTGGTGGAGCGCTGTGTGAGTCAGCCATCATTGGCTTTATCAGAAAAGAAATATCCTTTTTAAAGCGTTGAATGTCTACAGCTATAGCCTCGCGCCCCGGAGCGCGCTCCGAGTTCGCTAGCCATTTGCACGTGCCTGTTCTGTCCCCTAAGTCTTCTGTTTTCTTCAACAGTTTCCCAACGTTGTTCGCTGATTTAATCATGTGTAACCAGTACCAACTAGCCCAGCTTACCACCCTTCTTTGTTATAACTTGTCGGAAAATCACAGTTTGCTGTGATCTTTATAACCTTCAAGAAGCGCCTTAGCTGCTGCCATTGAAGCTTACTCTGAAATAATTCAGCATATGGAACCTAAAAGCGTGCCGAAATATTTTAGGACCAAACGGGTCTCGTGTATTGTAGACATGGCACCTGCCGTGCTTCAGTTTCACGGCAGGCTCGGCTCATGGCGCATTCCGCACTGAGTTCGTAACATGGCCCACCGAAATTCGGGGGACTTGACATGTTGTTCGGCGTTGCATATACATAACAGCCGAACTAGTAGTTGCTCAGGCAGCCAGACTTGTTCATGACTTGTGAATGGGGCCAGCTGAACATGAAAACACACAGAGAAAAAATATAACATTCGCACCGCTGGACTAGCAACATTTAAGGATGCCTCTTTTTCATTTTCTTCTAATCCTTGATTTCGGTTTTCTTTTTCTTTACACAAACTAAGATTTTTTAATTCTTTACACTTGATTTAGGTTTTTCTTTTTCTTTACACTTATTTAGGAATTTCTTTCCTTTAACGCATTTTATTTTCCTTTAACGCGAGTGAACGACGCACGTACACGCTCAGGAGAAACATCAAATTTGAGGACAGCAGGATCTGTCGCTGATTAACAGCCAAGAGAGAGTACTTTGTCCCACTAGACAAAAGCGAGAAAAATCACCTGAAGAGGGAAACAGAAGGTTTCCACAAAACAGCTTCTAAACTCCTTTCCACTGCCCTCTTCTGCACCAGTTCAAACCATTCTTGGCACATGGAGGTCAAGACGGTAAAGATCCCAGAATCAGAATCCATCAGCTCATAAATGACTACACCTGGTGAAAAACTGGTTTCGAGAATTTTAAGTATGATACAATTCGCGCATTCGGAAGAAGGTTAAAGAAACGCGTTTGAACGAGTCTCGGAGCACGCAAGGAGATTTGGGGAAGCCCAATCTAGGTAACTGTAACTCAATAAAACCAGCATGATCTAGGTTCTCTGGACAATGGGGTACCTGTGATCACATAAAAACCTGTTCAGGGATTTTCATACTGGAATACCCTAAACCGATGATTTTTGAAAATTGTTTATTTTGATTGTGCCAAGCGTTGGCATCACAGTCCTCCGCTGACGGAACCACTCTAGCTTTAGACAAAAGGTGTGGTCCGAGTGTAAAATCCGGATGACGTCACCAGCACTTTGCTAGGTCCAAGAGTGACGTGCCATTCAAAGACAGCTATAAAAAAGGTGGACAAGAGGACACAGAGAGGCGCGCGTACTTGGTGCTATCCATTTGGTTCTTTGTTTGCATCTGGAAACTGCGTGTTGCTCGTGCCTTGTATCCTGTTCTGTGTTCGGTCGCTTGGCTCCAAGTATTGCAATCGGTTCAGATTTACCCTGGAGTTTGACGATCCCTTTGTTCCGTCTTACTAAAACCGTGCAGTGCACTCAATGCTACAGGGAAGAGAGCGTGTCCCAACCATCTCAAGAGGAGGAGAAGGAGGAACAGGAAAAAGAGCGCTGAGATTCCCAGCCTTCTCTTGCAGTATAGTTCCGTAGATTGTTCCGTCGAAATTTTTTTCCAAGTTTGCAAAATGTATTTTAGATACTGAGCACAAAATTGTAAGAAATGTAATTACCGTATTTTCCGGGCTATATTCCGCGGACCATATATGTTTAAAAGTTGAAATTTTAGGCTGTGCGGACTATCTTCGCGTGCGGACTATACAGGACTTCTGTTTTTCAATATCGTTTATTATGACGAGAGGAGGCCGATTTTGTGAATGAAAGAGTATGTTAATGATGATTTATGTATATTATGGGTTTCTTTGTGAGCTAAGAAAGCAGGCATTTTTCAAGGTGTGCCGTCTATGAGAAGATTTTCGTGTCGACTAAGCACCAGGTGCGGACTATGCACCGAGTGCGGACTATGCACCAGGTGCGGACTATAGTCCGGAAAATACGGTAATATAGAGTAGCAAATACTCTCGACTAAATGTATTTGCAAGATACCGAAATACTACAAAATGTATTTGAAATACAGTATCTTGAGTAGAATATTTGAGATAGGCACAAGTCTGCATAAAAGCCGCCATGTTCCTCCAATGAAATGTATTTTATAATGCATTTTGGTTACCATTACTTTAAACGTCTGTACGTATTACACGAAAATACATAGACTGCATTATAATGAAACCACCTATTACGAGAAATGCGTTCACCCGCCCGTCCGTGCGTCCGCATTTCGATGTAAAGTACTCTTTAGGTGAGGACACACGTAGAGTACGGCGAACGTTGTGACGTGATTGACCAGATAAAGTCCTCTCGGCGCGCACCCGAGTAGCCTATGCCGACAGTGCCTCTACCAACCAAACGGCACAACTTAGGGGAAAAAAATCAGAAACAAAGAAAGTGCTTTATTGCGTTGGAATCCAGTTGCCCGGTCTTTCCACTCGGAGCGTCTGCTCTGACCTTGACGGAGGCTGGCTTAAACACGGCGCCATAGATCCCTACGCTTCAACGCGTTCAGAAAACTGTTCTTGCCGCCATTGGGACACTAAACTAGGGTCAATCTGGAAGCTGTGTCTAGGCAACACGCCTAGCACATTTACCGATTTCTGCATGATGCGATACACCCAGAATATATATATCCGTACTTGCGGAGATTCGTACCTAGGAGTTCGTCTCCTGACGAAGCCGAGCCTCTCTGCGAAACTGTCGTAATACATAACATAAACTCCTAGCATAGCAACTCCGCAAGAATAGATCTCTGACTTATTACATTTTCCCGGTCCATTGTTTTCAAACCACTCTGCTCTCATATATATATATATATATATATATATATATATATATATATATATGTATATATATATATATATATATATATATATATATATATATATATATATATATATATATATATATATATATATATATATATATATATATATATATATATATATATATATATATATATATATGTATATATCGGCTTCGTCAGGAGATCATACATGTGAGGGCATTGCGCTCATGTATGATCTCCTGACGAAGCCGAGCCTCGCGGCGAAACTGCCGTAATACATACAATGAACTCTTATCATAGAAACTCCTCAAGTACTGGATCTCTGACTTAGGTATTATAAAGATACCTTGACGTATTCGAATATTTTTAGAAATTTGATTGTTTTCTAAAAACATTGTCAAACTCGTCACTCCGGTCGCTTTTTGGTCAACTTTGACAGGTCATTACTTTGTCCGTACTTAAGGTAAATTTTCTTCTTTGGCTCTACAGAAAGCCCAAAGCAAGCCCATTATAGATATTATATTATCATTATGATCTGTCGACTAGCCGCTCCGCTACCTTCACGTAAACGTTGTAAGAAATAAGAAATGTTGAAAGTTTGAAATCGATTTTCTCAAAAACCCCATTTTTGTAAATTTTTATTTTTTAAATTGTTTGTAGATATATTAGTTGACTACAAGAAAAAACAATCTAGAAATGTAATATTTTGGTTGTATGTCCACTATTTGAGCCGCAATCGCGTGAAATGTGTGAACATTTGTTATTTTTCACAACGTTTACGTGAAGGTAGCGGAGCGGCTACTCAGCAGATCATAATGATATTACTATATCTATACTAGGCATGCTTAGGGCTTTCTATAGAGCTAAAGAAATAAAATGTACCTTAAGTACAGACAAAGTAATGACCTGTCAAAGTTTACCAAAACTCGAACTGAGTGACGAGTTTGACATTTTGTTTAGAAGACAATCAAATTATTAGAAATATTTGAATACGTCAAGGTATCTTTATAGTACCTATTAAATGAGGAGAAAAGGTTAAAAAAGTGTAGGAAATACACTAGCGCCAGCAGAGGGTGTCAAACATGCGACCTGCGACGGCAGGCAAAAACACTAGTTTCTGCCGCTGCGGCTTCTACGCTTCGTAACTCAAGAACGAAAAATCTGGGGAACATGCGGTTTGCGCCCTCCTTCATTTGAGAAATGCCCCCAAAACATATATATTTTTTCGTGAAAATTAAAAATTAGACCTTTTTAGCCTGCCCGATTTGAGATGAAACCTCCCATATCGGGCAGGCTGAAAGGATCTAATTTTTAATTTTCACGAAAAAAATATATGTTTTGGGGGCATTTCTCAAATGAAGGAGGGCGCAAACCGCATGTTCCCCAGATTTTTTGTTCTCGAGTTACGAAGCGTAGAAGCTGCAGTGGCAGAAACTAGTGTTTTTGCCTGCCGTCGCAGGTCGCGTGTTTGACACCCTCTGCTGGCGCTAGTGTTTTTTCTACACCCTTTTAGCTTTTCCCCCAATTTAATAAGTACTATAAAGATACCTTGACGTATTCAAATATTTCTAATAATTTGATTGTCTTCTAAAACAAATGTCAAACTCGTCACTCAGGTCGAGTTGTGGTCAACTTTGACAGGTCATTACTTCGTCTGTACTTAATGTAAATTTTATTTCTTTAGCTCTATAGAAAGCCCTAAGCATGCCTAGTATAGATATAGTAATATCATTATGATCTGCCGAGTAGCCGCTCCGCTACCTTCACGTAAACGTTGTGAAAAATAACAAATGTTCACACATTTCACGCGATTGCGGCTCGAATAGAGGACATACAACCAAAATATTACATTTCTAGATTGTTTTTTCTTATAGTCGACTAATATATCTACAAGAATTTAAAAAATAAAAATTTACAAAAATGGGGTTTTTGAGAAAATTGATCTCAAACTTTCAACATTTCTTATTTCTTACAACGTTTCCGTGAAGGTAGCGGAGCGGCTAGTCGACAGATCATAATGATATTATTTTATCTATAATGGGCTTGCTTTGGGCTTTCTGTAGAGCCAAAGAAAGAAAATTTACCTTAAGTACAGACAAAGTAATGACCTGTCAAAGTTGACCCAAAAGCGACCGGAGTGACGAGTTTGACATTTGTTTTAGGAAACAATAAAATTCCTAAAAATATTTGAATACATCAAGGTATCTTTATAGTACCTATTAAACGAGGAAAAAAGTTAAAAAGGTGTAGAAAAAATACTAGCGCCAGCAGAGGGTGTCAAACACGCGACCTGCAACGGCAGGCAAAAACACTAGTTTCTGCCACTGCGGCTTCTACGCTTCGTAACTCGAGAACTAAAAATCTGGGGAACATGCGGTTTGCGCCCTCCTTCATTTGAGGAATGTCCCCAAAACATATATTTTTTTCGTCAAAATTAAAAATTAGACCCTTTTAGCCTGCCCGATTTGAGATGAAAACACCCATATATATATGTACAATGTACAGAATCACTCACTCAGAATGATACCAATGCTTAGACCCGCCCTCCACCCTGAATCCAACTCTGAACCTCTCATTGTGCAGCCAAGTGCGCTACCTCTGCGCCAGCTGAACGACTTTGTACGAGCACAAGTCAAGGTTTGTGCCCTAAGTCTCGTACTTCACTTACTCCTTATAAATAATCTTTGTAGTGAATGGCGTGGTTATTAAAGAAGCTGGTGGAAATTGCAACAAAACGAACATATTAACTCATGCTAACAATGAACCTTATAATGTCATTTTCATCGAATAGCATATATAACCGGCCAATCGGATGGCGTCACTCGTGGCGCAGCGTGTTGCACGCGCGACACGTGTCTCGCATAGTGAAGATTGCGAGCTGATTTGCAGATCGCCTAATGTCTTACAATGAAAACGACATTACATTTTGCGGTGTGGCAGGGACATTAGGAGAGATGGCGGGGTAAATCAACCAGAAAATCAATTTTGCAGTTTTAGTAGCAAAACATTATCCGCAGTCTGAGGAACAAAGTCTGTAAGCAAGAAGGAAAGCAACAAAAAACACGCATTCTAGCGCAGCATTTTTTTAAACTTTGTAACGATGAAGATTCATAAAATTGCGTTTTTCTCGAAATGACATTTTTGAAATTTTTTGAATGTCGATGTACTTTTATTAAGAAACTACCTATCCCATTACGATAAAACTTTTACAGCTTTTAGTAAAACATCTTGCCAACAGTTCTAACCTAAATGTTTCAAACATTCACTACTTTATATTGCTTAACAAAAATTAAAATAAAAAAGTTCCCCTCTTGTTGTTTATTGCAAGTAAGAACAATATTTTTTCTTGCATGCTGCGTGTTCAGACCTCTTTTTTTAGGTTCATTATTAAGTGACACGAGTAAGGTACCTGTCATATTAAACGGGCATCCTATGTTTTCGTTGCTGAGAAAAGGTAGATTAAACACTGAAACAGCTTAAAATTAGACACTCAGTTACTAAAAATATAAAACATGCTTTAGCGAAAAAGAAACTACAGTTAATCACAACGATGTAACCATCAATGCATAAAACTTCGCAATAAAATATTCAGTAATTTTTTAGGTACAACATTAAAACCAAGATGACCTCCCCCTTAACTTTCCGAAACGTCTCTTTAATATCTTCTGAGCCAAACGATTGCTCCTAAATATAGCATGCTATGCACTATTAGACTTTTGAAATAAAAGTCGCTGCCAATTTCATCGAGGGACCGTTAGCTGTGCATTGCACACGTTATCTTTCGGTTCAAACAGAGCTCAGCCCATTATCAGAGATTATTGCTTCACCACTCCATTCATCGACGAGTCCGATTCGCCGCTCGTAGTGCATTTTAGCGCTCCTAACGAGATGGTTGTTTTGTTCGTGGCTTTAATATCTACATGTAATAAAAGAAAATGCGAGCGTAGAGGAAGCAAAACACTGTTTAACCATGGCCTTTCTGATGAAGGACCGCGTTTTCCAGGACGGCTAATGAAGCTTATTCAAGGAACGACTGCGTGTCAAAGGAACCGCGAGAGGAAATATAAACGAGCCAACGGGAAAAAAAAAAAGAAATCTTCCTTCTTTATTTAAGTTTTTTCTTTATGTTGTTCTTCTGGTGCCGTTAATGAACCGCGTCGGGAAGTGCTTGCATTGCGAGGCACTGTTTGAATTTTGTGGAACTCAAATTTGTGCCGCCTCTTGAAATTCTGGCAGCTCTTGAAGTCCTCAGCGATGTCTTTATTTTCTTCTTCTGCATATTCAGGGATATGATTGAGAAACTTGATGCGACGTTATAAACCTAGAAAAAAATACCTCAGCTTTTTTGTGGATAAATGGGACTCGCCAGGCGGAATCTGATGTTTAAAGAGTACTGTTGAAATTTGTACTCAATGGGAAACGCAAGCTTGAGGGGGGATTTATGGATAAGGCTAGGGGCGTAGAGGGGGACGGAGGAGGGTGGGGAATTTTTGCTGTGCAAAAGAGATGTAAGGTCATGTATAAATTGAACGACACGGACGGATGTCACGTCACAGACGAAGGTGATTTTCATTGATCATGGAGATAGGAAGCTTCCGGAGGCGACATGACGCCACCAGAGGTGAAGACGGTGAAGGCTTTTGGTTTGGATGGTCACGATGACCGAAAACGAGTAAAACAAAATGACGCTATTGGACGGAAACGAGGCTCGGAATTAGTCATCCCGATGACAGAATGCTGGATCGTGCTTTCCCGCTCAGCGAATCCGTCTACCAGAAGTTCCGAATCGGCCGTCTTTGGCCCGTATATTATCTGCCGGATGATGCGTTGCGAAGTCGGGGCGGCTGCGTGCTGGAAAACATGTTTTCTGCTTCTTCGCCATAATTAGCCGTGGAAGTCTTTTTTTAACCCATGTGTAAACGGTGGTAGCTGCCTTTGAGAACCTGCAGATATTTTACCGTGAACCCTTCTTTGGCTAGGTATTCCTCATTTCGAGAAGCCCAAAGCGAAGCCTGGATAAAAGCGTGGCCGCGAGGCTCGACACTGATTGGTCCAGAGTCGGGAGGGAAGAGAACATCACAGCAGAAAAGCGTTTGCGTTAGGCGGGATTTAAACCCAGATCATTTAGATCAGGGTGGCAAAACCGCGCCTTGTGAGTCTCGTACGGCTTTTCGGGACCACAAGTGCGGCTCACGGTTCTTTAGTAAAACTAACCGAGCCTCCCCCCCCCCTGCAAGTTAACAAAGCCATAAAACAATTCAGCTTGCGTTTGTCAGCTTTGTGCCTTCCTACACACATCGAGCAAGTTTTTTTTTATACAAATGGGGGGAAGGGAGGGGGGGTACTCTCAATAGAAAAACGTACTGTACAATCACTTTACGAGTGGAATTCGCCGTAGCCACCAACTGAAAAGAAAAAAATGAAAATATTGTTAGCCACTTAACTTTGTCAAGGTGGTTGGCCAGCAAAGCTGTAAATCACCACCACAAACAATTCACAAAGAGACACACAAAAGGACCTCACCAAACGTTTATTTATAGTATATATACATAATTTTGAAACGGTAGTGATGATTGTTTTATGATCACTATGATATACACTATGGGTTCCATTACAACTTCGGTGAGATTCTTTGCTAAAGTTAGATCTATACATATAATGCTTGACGCATATAGAAGCTGCTGCTTTTATATATGTAAAACAGCGACGCCACTTGACTCGAACGGGAGAAGGCCCATTGTTCTCGGATGTATCTCCATTATCTCATGTTTCGACGTCGTTCCTTATCAAAAGGCATATCGAGGTGACGGGGCGTATATGCATTTCCATACACTGGAGAGGTCTTACATGCAATTTTTTACTTTTGTTTTTTTGCACACGGATACCAAAAATGCAAGGAACCTAGCTACATACAGCTTCGCTCTAAAATAGGAAAGTGCCACGTCCTCTTTTCATTGCGGCTCTTTACTTAATATGGTTTCTTTTTATGGCTCTTTATATAAGTCGATCTGGCCACACCTGATTTAGATCATTAGGTGAGCGTCTTTCTAGCGTATCATGACATATCGCAGCGAATCGAGGTGTTTATTGGTGGGAAAGCCCTGCAGGGCATCCGCTCTTCGTCCGGCAGATAGCAACTTAACACACTGTCATACTTTTTTCTCTTTTTAAATCCAGGTTAGCGCCGGTAATCTCATTCTAGGAATTGTTATCGAGTGTACATGCATAGCGTTAAGCCAGTCTCTAAACTAACCGGTGAAGAGCACCGGAAAGCGTAGACGCCCCAAGTTTCAGTGTGCAACAAAATTGCCCAGCAGTTTCCTATATAGCATTTTTATGACACATTTCGTGAACTCTGCAAGGCGCACCTGAAAAAGTGTTGATCTTTAACATGTTTATCTGTTAGTTACTTTTCCTACGTGTTATGATTTGAAATCTGTCTTATTAGTTGGTAGTTTTTTTGCGTTTTCATATTATTTACCTTGTCGTCACTCTTCTGCTATCTGTATATATCATTTGATCCCCCTCATGTAATGCATTTCATCTGAAGTGCCTTTGAGGTATACTAAACTGAACTGAACTGGAACTGAAAGTGAAGCACCGCTAGAAAAAAGCACAACTCGTCGAACGCAAGTCTCGTGTTCAAAGCGGTGTGAACCGAATGCAAATATCGTTACGGGTCGCACCCGAAATATACGATATTCCCAGGGCAATGTGATACTTACCGATGGTACGTCTTCTCTTTGTCGCTACTGCGACGGAATGCCGCACTACAATTCATCAATGAAAAGCGGTCGACCAGCATAGCATTCGTTTCTTTTGTGTGTGTTTTTTGCGATTTGAAGGAAAAAGGAAATTAGATAATATTGGGCGTGATTTTCTTTACTGATAGCAAACACTAATCAGGTATAGCAGCTCGAAAGAAGAGCTGGACAATCCAGAACTCTGCGACCGGTATGTATGCAGCAGACATGTACGTGCGACATTGCTTCAAAACTATTCCGAAAAGATAAAGGAAAACTGACACCCCGCCTCCCCCCCCCCCCAAACAGGGTTTTTCCTGTGTCTCTCTTGTTCCCCTTCTCCAGGAATTATTTTCGTCACCCCCAAGATGTTGTGTGAAGAGCTGCCTCATAGGTTCTGCATCCAAAAGTGGCATAGTGCGGCAGAGTCTGCAAAAGTTTCCGAAAAATCAACGGGACCGGGACCAATGGCTGGCTTCGATTCCGGCAGAACAGTTACGGCCACCTCCGAAAGCGGACGCTACCTGATTTATATGCCCCTTGCATTCTGTGGAAAGTGAATACATCGAGCTCGCAGGTGTCAAAAAAAAAAAAAAAGAGTTCCGTACCAGTTAGTTCAGCGACCTTTCGTCCACAACATTTTTTTTTCAGTGATAATTATAAGAAAGAAATATGTCTGTGTCTTCCTTTCTGTCCGTTGTCCTGTTGCGCTTTTTTTAACCAATATGAATCACCAATTCGCCCAACACTCCACCTTGTTAAATGTCACAAAATGTTAAAAAAAAAAAACAGTTTGCCTACGCTGTGGATCGAACCTGGGTCCGCTGCGTGTGAAGCGGACACCTTTCCACTGAGCTACCCTACAGTTTGAAATAGCCGTTTCGACAAATCGTTTTATACGAGACCCAATAGGGGACGACTGCCCAAGAAATGGCTTCAGCCATGACAAGGGGCGACGACTCGGCGGCGTCTTCGTGGGAATCGGCTTGGTGGTCGGCAGTGTTCACGTTTGAAGGAAAAGAAATTCCCCGGTACCGCGAACGACAGTTCTCAAGCAGAGCTCCCACTCCCGTCGTACGCCGCCATCGCCGTCCAGCCCGCGAATCCCACGATATGCGATACGGCGCCATGTTGAGAATTACGCACTGAACGCACAGAATGCTTCCGATTCTTTGTGCAACTTTTTTTTTCAATCAGCGTATTTGCAGTTCTTTAGTAGCCACAAAAAATGGGTTTAATATATTTTTTTTTTAATTTTTAATATTGAGTCTGTGCCTTCAATGACCCGCGTCTTTCATTAAATTTGGTGGTTGTATCTGAACCTTAGAAAACGGCCCGTGACCATGGAGAAGAGAGTGAGCGCGACTCAAACCGACCAGTTCTCGATCGGTGGTTTTCGGGCGGAAAGAAACCGAATTTCGAGCCACAAATTCTGTTTTGGGTAGTTGGGCTCTCATATGTCACGTACAGTGCAAATCACACTTGTCTATAACGCGCGAGCGTGCGGCTTCTCCGGGGAGCGCTAGACTGATGGCATTCGCGGAAACTAAGCTGGTCACGTGGCGCAACATGGAACAACGGCCCGCTCGAGGGGTGTCCTGCCCACTCTATCAGCTGGGACAACCCTGCTGCACTCATTCCGACCATCCTTGTTCGGACGTCTTTCTACACTCGTGGTGCCATTGACGGCGATCAGTGCTTTTATCCTGTAGGATTCTCCTCGATACTATACGCAGTCCTGTTGAATCCGGTCAATTGATATACTTTTGTTTTTTTGCATAGTAGCAAGCCTTATTATGCCAGCTTGATAAGCGATAAAAGTAAAGTGCTTTATGATATATTTTTGTTTTTTGATGACGACACCGTTGATACGCCTTCATGCTTTAGTTTGTTTATTGCTCGAGCCATTATGTTTGTAAAAAGCGTGCGAGCAGCCTTCCGCGTTTGCCGCCAGCTGATAGTGGGCAGGACACCCCTCGAGCGGCCCGTTTCATGTTGCGCCACGTGACTAGCTTAGTTTCCGTGAATGCCACCAGTCTAGCGCTTCCCGGAGAAAGCCGCACGCTCGCGCGTTATAGACAAGTGTGATTAGCACTGTACAACTAAAACCTAGGCGAGCATAAATACCCTGTCAGTGTCTCTTTAACACATCCACACGGCATCTATTCTTGATTGGTATCCAAGCGTGCAAAGGCACAGAGACGCAACACTTCGGCGTGCCAAGGCGTGTTTTTTTATCAAGCCGCCTGTCCGCGAGACTTGCGTTCGACGAGTTTTGCCTTTTTTCCCGCGGGATGCCCTTTCGTAAACATTTTCACGTGTTCTCAAAGGCAGCCACGACCGTTTACACGTAGTTTTCAAGAACTTCTTCGGCAAATGACGGCGAACTTATAAAAGACGTGTCTATCAGCACGCAGCCGCCCAGCCTCTGCAACGCACACCAGCCGCGAGCTCTTTTTCTGGCTTCACTTATGATTTTCTCGTTTGGCTTGGCTTGAGCCGGTATGCCATCTCATCTTCGTCCTACCTCTTTGCCATTGATTAAGTTTGCTATGATCGCAGACGTCTGAAAAGGAAGAATTATAGTTATATTAAGCATGTTAGTCCAGAACATTAGTCATTTGGTAATAATTTAGTAATGCGCAAATAAAAGGGCAGATAATACTGTATATTGTCACTAAGGAACAGGCAAGGAAACAAAAAATAACTGGGGAAACTAAAACGTTTAATGGGGCGAACTTTCGGCCCCCCCCCCCAAAAAAAAAAAAAAGGAAACAGAAGATAACAGCAGAGCGTCGCGGGCGTCGAAGTCGGCGTAACAGCCGAGTCGAACGCTGGGGCAAGACTGACTGCGGCTCGCCACGCGGAGCCCCTTATGTACATGCGTGGGCTTCTGGAATCATCGGCGTAGAAGGTTCGACGCGTAGAACACTTGGACCTCAAAGAAGCAACAGGATTCTCGAATTTACCGGAACAGTAAATCACAAGGATAAACAAAAGACGCGTCGCTGCCAGGAATCGAATCCTGGCCTTTCGCGTGAGAGGCAGGCACGATAACCGTTAAGCCACAGCCGCGCTGCCTACTTGGCTAGCTACACGCGCGGCAATATATATATATGTAGTGCACAAAAAACAAGAAAGAAAAAGTAGACTTGTCTACTTTTTTGTCTATGTGCGTTTGACTTTTGTGTGATATTTTTATACAGCATAAATCACCAACTCGCCAAATCCTCTATATTAACAGGTATATAAGAGTTTAGAGCTAAATACCTTCTGATTCCACATGTTCAGAGCTGAATACCTTATGATTCCACACACACAAAAAAAAGCTTATTTCACTAAAAAAAGAAGAAAAATGTCGTTTTTTTTAGTTAAAAATATTCTCTAAACGCGCCAAAAAAATTATTGGTGTCTTCTTTTTGTAGATGACCGATATTTAGCCAACTAAGAAACGTCACCGAATGTAGATACAAAAGCAACAAAAAAAAACATCTTGAAATAAAGAGCGATGCAAAGGCGCGGGTGGTAAAAACGTTCAAAACACAACAGATGAAAGAAAAAAAAAGACATGAAAATTATTAACGGACAAATGCTGACCTCAAGACGTGAATGGCTGCATCGGAAAGAGCATCCCATCAACAGAGTGTTTTCGGTTGGCCTTCTTTGTGTAGGCGCAATAAAAACGCGGCACCAAATCTATGCGTCGGCGGAATAAAACCGGTGCACGCGGCGGAGCTAGCAAGAAAACGACGCAAAAAAAAAGAAAAGAAAGAACTTGCATTGGCTGGTTGTAAGTGGACAAAGACCGGGATGTTTTCGTGCTTACGAGAGAACCGGCGAATGAACCTGAGGGGGCAATTCGGCGCGGCGACATATTTCGGTGAGTCGTTCTTGCTTTTATTTGTTTTGCTTATATAGTTGTTCGGGGTTCCTTTTTTGTGAGTCAGCGCCTGCTGCGCGGAGTGCAATTCCCAATTTATAGTTGATCCATATTTGTGTGTGTGTGTGTGTGTGTGCGTGTGCGTGTGCGTGCGTGTGTGTGTGTGTGTGTGTGTGTGTGTGTGTGTGTGTGTGTGTGCGTGTGCGTGTGCGTGTGCGTGTGTGTGTGCGTGTGTGTGTGTGTGTGTGTGTGTGTGTGTGTGTGTGTGTGTGTGTGTGTGTGTGTGTGTGTTTTTGTAGCCACGTGTGACTTTGGGCCTTTGGGAGTTGTAGTTTTTAGTTGCTGGGTCCGACGGGCATTTCGATTTACATTGTTTACTTTTTTTTTCTTTGTGATTTTGTTTCGGGTTTTTTTGGGTCGGAGAACACGACAATTGAACTGTTCGTCGCCTTTGTACTCTTTTTCGTGCTTTTCTTAATGGCCCCGACGTGTGTGCGACTCAACATCCTCTTCTCTTGATAACATTTATTGTGATATTTGACGTTTAACTTCGACACTACCGGTACTCGGCGACTCTCAGTGTTATCTAAGAATTGGGAGTGCTTGAAAAACGGTTCGCTTCTATTTGCTTGTTTGCTTGAATGAATCTGCGTATATTCGGATGAAGCGCTCTGTTGTTAAGTGCGCGTGTCGTTTGAGAAAACCTTATGTTGAGGTGGGTTGTACGGCAAGGCGTACATTTATTTTCTTTACCCCATCCAAGATGACTGTAGGCACGCCATATTGTTCGGCGAGCGCAGACTACACTACGATTTGATGGCGTCCCAATCAAGTCTTACCAGGGGTCTGATTTTGGTCACCGCGACAGCGAAAATGAGATCTAATTTGCCTCTCGCGGAGCGCGAGCGAAGATAGCGTTCGTAGGCGGGTCGTCTGCTACGCGAGCAAAAAGCGCACTTTTGGTTGCTACGAAGCATCATTCGCAGACGGTTATATAAAACGAGAAAACGCGGTACGTCGTCTGATAACCAACCGATCGCCGCGGCGGGGTGAAATGGGACGCCTTACGGAAATTGTGATTTTGCTATTTCACGTTGGAACCAATTGACAGCCCGCGCGTCTTTTGCGAACCTCAAGTTGTTATGCTGCCGCACACAATCTCACACCGCCCGGTGGATGAACGAGTACTAAGGACAAGCACCCAAGGAGCCGCGAGACCTTTCTCGCTATTTGGAAGTTCATGAGACGATCTCGGCAAACTTTCGCCGGATTTTGGAAGTCGCGAAGTGGTCACACGTGTCTCATAGGTTGATTACGCGCGAGCTGCGGGGCCACCTCCAATCAGAAGCCGAGAACGCTTTCGCTATCATCTTGACCGAAATCGGAACCCCGAAGCGTATCGTGCACGGTGCTCAACATTTTGCTCGTTTGCTATCATAAGCCGGGGGTGCATGGGCGTAGCGTATCGAAACGAGATATGACGATTGTGATCGGGTAAAAGAATAAAAAGACGCAGAGGTACTGGGCGCGAGTGATTGGTTCTTTCTCAATTCGATGCGCTACTGTCACATCCATGTAAACGCAGCCATTGGCTGGGTTTACAAGAATGCGATCCCAGCGCATTAAATCCAGCAGGAGCCGATCACATGACTCCTCTGTTCCTACTTCTTCCTCTTCTACCTAATCGAAATATTAAAATATGGATTTGATGCGCTACAGTCGCATTCATATAAACGTAGCCACTAGCAATACCAATCACGCGCATTATTTTGGCGTATTTTTTGTGTGCGGTTGGTTTAGATGGTGAAAGAAAACGCACAAACAAGACGATGTGCCGTGACCTCGCACCTTTGTCGATGCCTGATCGGCTCCTATGGTTTCCGTTCTTAATGTCACGACCAGGATTTCCCTCGCCATGATTGGCCGGATTCGCCTCGACGTGAACCGGCGATTGGGCAGGCATTCTCGGTATACGGGAAGCTGTGGTTTGGCCAATCGCGAATGCCGACCACAGAGACGCTTTTGGCTGCGCACGTGGCTAACACTTGGGGACTCCTTTTCCGGCATTTCCGGGGAGGACGGTGAGATCGCGCACCAAGCTTTGATTAGCGCTCACTATGGGAAAGTGGGAGAGAGCACGCGTGCCCGTCCCTTTGACAGCATTGCCAACGATAGTCGACCCCGAGTATATTTATATTATGAGTTGTTAATGGTGAGCCCATTCACAACTAGAAAACGTTTCGAGACAATTATGGTTCTAATATTTTTAACATCTAGATTATTAATATCGTCATTGCCTTAAAATTGAGATTGAAGGCGCTCACTCAAAAACGAAAAGCTAAGCAAAGTGCAGCTTATGTAGAAAACGATTTCTTATGGTTTGTGGACGCTGACTGGTCACAGAATTAAATAAGCATCTCTGATAAAGTTCCCGGGATAAAGTACCGCATTGAGACACAGACAGGTGAATGTGCATCCCTCCAAAACGCGTACATTATTCCCAGGCTGCGTGTGTATTCAATATACGAAACAAAAGGTAACTGAGTGCGTCATTATTCTTCTTTTTTTATCCCGGCCCATTAACGCTAATTGAGGCTTCTTTTTGTAAATTATCAACTGTGGCTGCTAGTGTTTTTACGCTCACATTTTATTTTTTATAAATTTTTGTCTGAAACTTTAATGTTCTAGTGGAACGATGCGTTATGCTACGGCGAATTCTAATGACGGCACTTTGTCAACGTGTTTCATCTCTCTAAAACTGCCGTATTTTTAATTATTCTTTCATACAAACAAAAAATAATGTATGTGAGAGCTCTCCAAAGAATGAGGATCCTAAATTAAAGGGATGGGCTTAGAGGCGTTTCACGGGCTTACAGCAGAATGTTCAGCATATTAGCGAGGGATGCGTCTTACTATATAGATAAATTATGTCTGTGTGTACAGAAAAAAAGAAAAAAAAGTCGTGGCTTAACCGAACGAAAGCTTAAATATGCTTCGCAGAGTGACGATGCATTGAAATAATGGTGCCAGAGTACATAAGCTACTTCACTTTATGTCTGCAATGCATCGCGTAAGAATTGTCGTGAAACTCACAAAAAAATGCTTGCGAGGTTCGCATCCTTTATTGGTGAATCTCACAAACACTACCGAATGTATGATAAGGTTTAAATGAAATTCGTACACTGGAGCGCATGGCCGTCGATACATGCTGCGCCTCCTAGAGGCCTCTGAAAACCAGTAGTTGTGCCAAACACTCAACGAAAGTATTTAAGATGCTAAATACCCATTTGAAAATGTATTAAAAGTAGTATTCAAGTTACTTTTAGTTCGAAGTACATTGAGTTGAACACAAGTACTTCAAAAAAGTAATTGAATTACATTCGAAGATACTTGGCAAGTTTTGCAAGCTGGTGATATAAGCATAAAAAGTCAGAAAGGGGTGCTCTCTTGTGATGACTTCACTGAAAATCACATTTCACTGTGATCTTTATGATTTTCGAGAAGCGCTCTAGCTGCTACAATCGAAGTTTCCTCTGAATGAAGTCGGAATATGCAACATAATATGTGCCGATATATTTTAGGAACCAATTGGGATTCGTGTATTGAAGAAAAGGGCACCTGGCCGTGTTTGACGGCAGGCTCGGCTCATGACGCATTACCGCAATAAGTTCGTGATACGCCCCGCCGCGATTCAGGGGGACTTGACATGTACTCCGGCATTGCATATCCATAACAGCGGAACTGGAAGTTGATTAGGCAGCCAGACTGGTTAATGAGTACGCGAGTGAACGACACAGATGCACGCTCAGGAGAAACATCTACTCGAGGACAGCAGCCTCTGTCGTTGATTAACAACCAAGAGCAAGTACACTCCCCCCCCCTCCCGGTCAAAAGCGAGGAGCACCTGTTGCTTCAACCTGTCAATAAAAACAAATATTCGGAATATTAAAAGGAAACGCAAAACACGAGAATGTCCACAAGAACGCTTCTAATCCCCTTTCATCTGCGCTCTTCTGCAACAGTTCAAACAATTCTTCACGTACTGAGGTTAGGATGGTCAAGATTCCAGAACCAGAATCCCCTAGTTTATATATGACTCCACCTGGCGCAAAATTGGTTTTGAGGGTTTTGAGGACGAAACAATGCGCGTGTTTGGAAGGAGATGAAAATTTAAAAAAAAAACGCTTTTGAACGAGCTTCGGAGCAAAAGTTAAGCCACAATAACGACACAAGGAGCTTTAAGGAGTCTCAATCTAGATCACTGCAGCTAAATAAAGCCAGCTTGATCTAGGTTATG
Source organism: Ixodes ricinus (assembly GCA_037355805.1). Taxonomy (NCBI): domain Eukaryota; kingdom Metazoa; phylum Arthropoda; class Arachnida; order Ixodida; family Ixodidae; genus Ixodes; species Ixodes ricinus. Next base: position 25,097 of record JAZHYW010062100.1, read on the forward strand.
ATGATAAGGCAATTAATGCAGAGGTGCAAGCGAACTGGAAAAGAATGACGATAATAATCCCTGGAGAAGGGGAACAAAAGGGACAGCGTACAAACACAGATCTCCAAACACAGCTAGATGACTGGTACGCGACCGACAAATCCTCCTGATCCATGTACCCAGCGAGGGATGTCTCCATTTTCATTTTCTTTGGCTGAGGGAGTGCCTGTGGTCGCATGAAAACGTGTTCGGCATTTTCGTACTGACCCTGAACCTGTGATTTCCGAAAATAATTCAGTGCGATCGTACCGAAAGTTGTCGTCACCATCTTCCTTGACGAAACCACTCGAGCTCCAGGCAAAAATGTGGTCTGAGTGTAAAATTTGGATTACGTCACCAGCACATCGCCAACTCCGAGCGTGACGTGCCATTATTAATACAGCGTGAAAAAAAAAAAAAACTTGGGCAAGACGACAAGAAGACACATAGAGGCGGGCGTATCTGGGGCTATCCATTTGCTTTTTGTTGGCATTTGGATGCTCTGGGTCTTGCTCGTGCCTTATTTCCTGTTCTCTAATTCTGTAGATTGTTCCGGCGAAAATATTGTTTCCAAGGTTGCAACATGTTTTTAAGATACTGATGTACAAGATTGTGAGAAATGTAATTAAGATAGAGGAGCTAATACTATAGATCTAACTAAATGTATTTGCATGATACCAAAATACTACCAAAGGTATTTGAAATACAGTATCTTGATTAGAGTATTTGATATAGACACAAGTCTTCTGGAAACTGATAAAACTGCGGGGGGGCGGGAGAGCAGGTTGCTGCGAGGGTGTGCGTCATACTTCGATGTGTTTGACCTCGTCTAGCACAACCCAACCTTCCACGCTGCGCCGGTGTTCCGATGCAAGTTCCAAAACTGTTTGTATTTCATTCAAACCCGAAAGTACATAGGGTGATGCTAGTAGTAGGAAAAGTGTAAGGGACATTAGAAAAGTGGACACGATCGCCCCAATAATCAACAGACAGGTATTGCATATTGAAAAAGTCCAATAACGACGTGCTTATTGGAGCGATCGTTTTCCACCGAATGTTTCTTGCAATTGTTCAAATGCAACAAGAGTTGGTTGGCAAACGATAAACCCAACGTACCGCGATACAATTCGATGTTGCAACACAACATCGCAATGCAATAAGAAACTATCAGTGTTGGGACACAACGTCGAATACGATATCAATACGAAGTTACCGATGGTGAAATGCAACATCGAACACGTTTTGCAATACGAAGTTATCGGTGTTGGATACAACATCGAATGAGATATACAATATGAGGTTACCGGTGTTGGGACCAAATCGAAAGCGAATGTCCGTTCTCACGAAAAATAATGAGGTGAATAGGTTTGAAGGTCCGTGGATAGTTGCTTCTTACGCGCACATTTATCGATATTGACCCAGCTTTCCGGGTAATCCTACGTAGTACACAAAATCGACGACAACATTCGAGCGCATTTCGCCTACCACTCTTCGTCGCTTGTGTCGCGAGATTCACATGAAAGGAGGAAAAACGATGGGACGAACCGTCGCCCGAGGCCGTGGCGAAGCCAGAAAACATTTTGCGAACTGAATGAGGGAACTCAAAATCAAATATCACAATCGAAAGATCTCCTGATCTATAATATTTCCACGATTTGCTTGGTTTACGTTTTAGTTTCGTCTAATCGTCCAGCTACGTGGCCAGGTTTGGCTTGGCTTGGCTGTGTAACTGAGCCGCTGAGCGCTGAGCAAACGTGGGCGATAAAGTGAGCGCCACAAAAAGTGTCTGGGGATGAAAAAGTATCCGAGTATGATTAAAGTCACAAAAAATAAATAATAACAATAAATTTAGCAGACTTTTTTTTAATTACAGGTTTTCGCTAAAACTATCGTAGATAGGCGCCGAAAAAGTATAAGGACAAGAAGTGACGGAAACACTGGCGCCCTCGCAAACAGCATTTATTGAAAGAACGGATCCCTTTTATAGCCGCGAATAAAAGCTTTGTCACGACTAGTCGCGGTGTAGGCCCTTTTCTAGAAAATTATATTCTTTTGTCGATAAGGTAATTCACAGTGTCACTTGTGCACGTCTTTCCTTTGGCTTAGGTTTCAAAAGCCTTGTGGAGCTTCCTGGATATCTTATCTGCGTCTCTGGCCAGAAATTTGGTGTCTTTAAGGGACGAGGTGCAAGGGCAGCGGCTGCAGTGTTTTGCCAGATATCCCGATGGGTTTGTTCGTGTGGCCACGTCGTGTTCACGTGCGCGATCGTTGAAGCACCGGCCAGTCTGACCGATGTATACAGACCCGCATGACATTGTAATTTCATAAACAACTCCCGTTGTGCATTCTGTGAATTTCTTGCGGTGTTTAGTTTTGCATTTTTCTGCAGCATCAGGGGAAGAATTGATTTTACGGCACAGTCTTGACAGCTAATTAGGTGCCAAAAAAACCACTGGTACGTCGTACCGGTCAGCTACCTTTGTAAGGTTGTGGGTTAGGGAGTGCATGTACGGAATTACAATTGGTCTAACTGTGCTTTTATCACGAGGTTGTCTTTGTGTACCTTTAACCTTCTTGATTAGACTTTCCGCCACCTCCATCAGAACACTCGGAGGGAAACCAGCCCTCTACAGACGCGCTGCCTGTTTCTTGAAGCTTTCTTGCGCAGTGTGCTCACATAATTTTTAATGGCTAAAATTTGTGTGGTTTGGACGAAGTTCCCTTGGAAGTTCTGGCAACACTGGCCCACAGCAACCGCGCCCGCCAAAATCAGCCGATGCCGTGACGCCGTTATGCTGGACACTTTAGGTTGCGCTTGTTTCCCCAGACATTGGGTTTGTGGTTCGCGGTGTTCGTGTTTTGGGGTAGATTCTCGGCCGGTGAGGTGATGTACGCTCTGGTCGAGTACGTTCAGACGGCGTGAACGCCGTAGTTCCTGTCAATGACGTTGACAAGACGATCCGGCCAACATTCTGGTAATCCGAGGACGGCTCGCTCGAGAACTTCTATGATGCCAAAGTGAAGATGCTCAGAGGTACATGATCTTACTACCACAGAAAATAAAAAAATCACGCCCAAGCTTCTGGGGACGATTTTCTGAATCCGCCTTCTTTAAAGCTTCGGCTTACATTCGTTTCAGCGGAGTGCGTGTTGCGTCACACGAGCGGCGAAACGAAACTAGAAAGCGTTATCCCCAATACTCGTTACAGTAAAAAAGAGTGGCAAGGCTAAGGTAGCCTTGTAGCCTTTTACCAAGAAAAAGCGTGTGGTGGCGGGACAGCGGGCCCCGCGCTCCACATGTGGTCGGTATTGATGTCGCTGGTCGGACGGTAATCCCTGCGGGATGAACTTTGCCGTCTCGCATAGTTTGTCTAGAGGGCTTCTGGGGTCGCTAGCCAACCTTAAATTACATTGCCTCTCGTGGTTTTCGGGTGCGTAATTCACGAGTGAGAAAGATTAAAAAAAAAAGGGGGGGGGTTAGGTGGTTTGTGTAGGCGCGCAACATGTGGACAACCTAACCTGAGCTATTGAATGCGTAAATGAAAATATTTATTATTTTTATTCCTATTATTATTATTATTATTATTATTATTGTTAGTTAATAATATAATATCGCACTACACTATATAAGTAATGCGTTTTTTCTCTTCTATTCAGAGACGAATGAATGTCCTCCTTGATCAACTAATTAAAAGAGACATGCCGTCCATCCGGATCATCGATCCACCAGAAGTCCTCACGCAGTGAGGTGTGGCCCAACATTCGATATTTAACATTTTGTGCCCTCCTCATGTTGTAGCTCAGGTTCCATTCCAAAGTATGTGCATAGAATAATATGGTTGAAAGCTTAGAAACAGAAGTTCTCTGCTTTTTTTCTAAAGTTTCACTCAATCAGCAAATAAATACATAGGCATCCGGAGGAGGGTGCAAGACACTTGCCCCCCCCCCCCCTTCACCAACCTTACCCTCCACCACCACCCTTGGATTTTAGTGGGGTAAGTTTCAACGTTATACCTCTGAAGAAAAAAAACAGGCATCTCTTGCGGACGTCCATGAGCCTACTATGGTGGGCTCATGGAGTAGCTCTAACTACTCCGAGCGCCCCATCCCAGATGCACTCAGAAACACCCCTCGCATATGAGGTGCGGTGGACTTGTTCTTCCAGATTGCGATGACACCTTCGCTTTCTTGCTCTAGGTGCAAAGCAGACACCACCACAAAGCTTGCCAATGTTTGTTTCGCAGTCTTCTCTGGGTCTCTCATATGACGGACTCATTCCTTGACTCATGGTAATGAATCGGCAGAATAACAAACGAAGGTTATATACCGGGCTGAGCATAATCATTGTTGATGATACTATGTCCACTGAGGGACGGCCAAAATATCACGCCATCATGTACGCACACTAATTGCGCTCCTTTCTTGCAGTTCCTGAGATGACAGCTGAGGCTATTACTCCACTTCAAAAGGTGAGTGTTTCATGTCATGTTGTAGGATTGTGTAAAATACCGTGTGTATTAGCATACTTAACACGCTAGCGTAATGAACGCACCCCCACTTGAGCATCGTAAAAGTCACTTTTCTTTCTTCCCGCGTATTTCACTCACCTGAAATATGGAGCACGCAAAACGCAGCAAAATTGAAATGTGGCGCGCTTCGATTACATCCCTCGTGATCCACCGAGGGGCGTGAGACTGACTGGAGGGTGTTCTAGATTTCGACCGAGAGTCGCGAGAATGACTGGAGTGTGTTCCAGATTCTGACATTGTGCGCACCTTTCAATCGCGTGCTTTGGAGAGTCAGCGGGAGTGCCTGGAGTGCATGGACAGTGCATTCCGGACTTCGACGTTTTGTGCGCTTGTCAGAACGAGATAGAGGGACATAGAGCGATAAACTGGTATCCCGTTCACCAGGCAAAAGTGGCCTCCACCTGGCTGCCACCATGTTGTACATATTTTGATCACTAGACACGTGACCGTACCAAAGCCTGGGGCTTTTACGCAAAACTGAGCTGAGATTTGTATTGCGATCGCTGTACAAAACATGATAAACTATTTTTCAATACTGTTAACCCCAGAGATCAGTGTCTAGCTCCGATAAAAACACAGCACCGCGACTGATGGCATTTAGAGAAGCTGCCCGAGCTTTTGTTGTAAAAGCACTTTTTGGACTTGAAACAAACGAAACATAACTTATCTCGTCGGTACTGTTAATAAAGATCAATAAGAAATTATCTGTGCGCGGTAATTTGTTAAAATCTATACGTAAATCTTTAAGGTCACATGTCTAGGGGTCAAAAATGTGCAACATGGCGGCGGCCAGGTGGGGTCACTTTCAGCTGCCAGTTTATCGTTCTAAGACCCTCTACCTCATTGGCTTGTCAGTAGTGCTACAGATACGTCATACGAATTGGAGAAAAACCTTTCGAACATACCCGAGATTGCGGGATTCCGCCTGGCCGCTCCATGTGCAAAGTTTCTCAAACTCAAACAGTTTTTTTTCTCGCGTTTTAGTGCACAATTACTTTTTTATTATATAATTTGGCATTACTTAGAAACCAGCACAGTAAACACATTTTCGTTTGATTTTTTGTAAGGTAAAGGGGACAAAAAGGTAGTTTCCCATACCATCGCAAATTTGTGCGTTTAGATTCTGAAGTTCACCCGCGTAATTGTCGTACCCCCAAAAAGAGGCTCGATTTTCGAGGGAAAATAGTGTGTTACTTATGCGAGTAAATACGGTAGCGGTAATTATTTCAAATGGCTTAGTATTAAATGCATGCTTATAGACCCTAATAGATAAAACATGTATGAAACAATTTAGAATCTATCTTGCCAATGTAGTTTAGATGTTGCTACCTACATGACCGTAATTCCTTGCATACACACTGATTGTTAATTTTTCACAGTTCCCATGATGCCACCAACAAGCCAGCCTAGGTTAGTCGTTGAAATGTATATATTTTGCATTGTATAGTTCAGCACAGAGTTCACAAACTGTATTGGGCAGATCGTTGCAGACAAGAGTCGAAAATAGGTGGTGGGTATTCCATTCGCGTGCTTATTTTCACGTTGTGCCCACAACGAGGCAATCTCTTCCAGGCTTGGATCTTGAATGTCTGTTGCTTTATGTCCACTGAGGGATGGCTACACTGATCTCCATGACGATTTTCTGAATCTCACTTCCCAGCTCCGGGAATGCGGCCACCTGTCGGCCATCTTACTCAGTGCAGCAGTCCGCCGCAAGAAGTGTTGTTAACGCTGAAGGATATATCTGGTGTAGAGAACATGTCAGGCTCAATCGCTGTCATTTACCAAATAAGTTCTTAAAATATTCTTAAACACTTGCCGCTGCCTTCTAAAATTCGCCAAAAAAATTATGAAAGCACTGCACCACAGGAAAATAGCAGTAAAGCTCGTTGAAATCACAACTGAATTGAGCGGCAGGTACGCTAAATCAGCTGAGCCGCTGAGCGCAGTAAGTGACATCACTTTGCTCGTTTCGGGGGATCACGGCATAAAGCTGGGTGTGTCCCCGAAAGTAGACAATTGCCGTCGGCGGCGTGGCTCGTGGCGGCCGTGGTGCTCATCACTGGCGGAGCGCACCACGGGCACCACGGTCGCCACAAAACACGGCCAGCGTGAACCTCGAACTGCGCCTCCAACGACCCATTCAACAGCCATAAAACGATGACACCAACACCTACAAGGCTCCTCTACCGATACACCTCCAGATCAACTCAACATCGACTGCCGTTACCGCCGTGCTGCTCTATGCCGCTCCATTGACTCGGGCAAAAGGACTGCAGTCGACGCTAATCTAGCGGTCGCTGCGTGTTTTGAGGGGATCTCGGCGTGCGTTGGAGCGCGTTATCGGCGGGTGTTTACGCCAGCCATGGTTTGTGACGGTAATATGATAGCGCCTTCTCAGTGACGGGCACGTACAGGCACCCGGAATGACACCGCCGACTGCCGACGTCAGCCGTGTACTTCAGCCATTGTCTCGGTAAGGATATGCGGCAGGTGTTGGTGATATGGTTTCTGGTTCTCACGTCATCCTTTGCCGGCATAGTTCATGGTTCGTGCTGACTGGGTGGTTGGACGGCCGTACGTGGTTCTTGCATCCACAAAAAGGCATCAGGCACCACAGCCGCCTGAAAAGACTCAACGATGCTACCAACGACCGCCACAAGCCACACCGCTGACGGCACCCGAGTAGTCTCTGGGACAACACCCGCTTTGTCTTGTCTTCCCCCAAACGAGCAAAGTGATATAGCTCACCGCGCTCAGCCAACACCACCTGGTCACTTGGCCTTAGCGTACCGCTGCTCCGTTGACTAATGTTTTCCGCCAGCTGTGCTGCTACCTTCCTGCGGTGCTGTGATTTCTTGTTTTTCTCAAGATCCCTGAGGGCTGTGGCTAGAGTGACCAGAAAATTTCGAGAAACGCCTTCAGTGGCCCACGGCGATTGAGTACAGAATGTGCCCTACAGCGGATATATCCCCTTCTGCAACAACGCTTGTCTCGGTGACTTCCTGCACTAAGAAATGATGGAGATTGAGACTTTGCGGTGGGCGCACTCGCGGAACTGGCAGGGAGCGGAGGTCCACGATCTAGAAAATTGTCATAGAGATCAGTGGATGGCCACAATACAACAATGTAAAGTGTGCACACTAACTGCATACCTTTTTGCAGTTCCCGAGGTGACAGCTGTGGCTTACTCGTCGTTAGAATCAACTCGTCGTCGTTTGAAAAGGTTAGCATTTTATATCCTGCTGCAGGATTATGTGAAATAGGGTTAATGAACTCAAATGAGCTTGTGGGTATATTTTATTTACTTTGCAATGGACGACGTACTGAACCTTGATTGAAGCTTGCTAACGCAGTTAGTTTTAAATTCTTGCTTATGGACATGTGCACATGTGCATCCTGCCCGAATGGATGGCAAACATTTATAAAGAATTGGGTAGCTGTCGTGCCAATGTAGTTTCAATATTGCTACTTATGTGACCATAATTCCCTGCATACACACTGATTGTTAAACTTTTCTACAGTTCCCATGATGCCACCAAGCCAGGCTGGGTTATTAATTTTGTTGAACGCAAGTACTTTGCATTGTAAGTATAATCCCAATAATGCAAACTCTCTGAATTCAAACTAACACGTGGGTACCTCGCCTAAGTCCTATGTATTTCAATCGGAGAAAGCTCCTGGTACTTTGAAAAAGGCGCTACAGTTCACTCGAACAAAGAGCCACTGGTGTATATCCGATTTTCTGACAGTTTATTTTCTTTTTTTGCCGCTCCGGATGCTTTAAAGCAAGAGCAGCCATGTATGGCATTAAATAAAAACGTTTTCTCAACTCCACTCAATCAAAAGGCCAAAAATGAATTCGGTGTACTTGAAACAAATAAAGAGCACTAAAAACAATAAGGCACGTGGGAGAGGCAATGCATACTGTATTTGCACGATTCTAACACTGCCAACATATTTTATGGAATGTACGATGCCAACACAAAAACAATACAGTACGCTAGTCGATGTCTGACTACAGTTCTTTGTCGCTACCTACAAGCCACAGAAAGTCGTCCTCGCTTCTGTCCAGAGCGTTTGAGGTGCCGCACTTGTCGAACAAGTGCACGACCATAGCCTGAGAGAGGGTGTTTAGAAAGCGCGTTGCGATCTCGTCGAGATCACAATGACAGTAGATGCTAACCACCTTACACCAGGAATTTTTTTTTGCTTTTGAGTCTAAGTTTTCGATTTCAATTGTAACGCGCATGCATTTATTATGGACATCGATATTGTGGGGAAAGGTGCTCGTTAGAATCGTGAAAATACATAGATATTCGCATTTTCACGAACCAATATTGAAGGACTGACAGTAGCCATAACGAACTTTGAAAGGTATTACATCTCATCAAATTGTGACCGATCCGCAAGTGAAAACTGGGTACTCATTAAAAATACTTTCATAAAACTACTCGAAAAATTTGTTCCAAAAACTTCAGTTCGATGTGATCGTACATCTCCCTGGTTTAATAACAATTTAAAACGTATGTTAAATAAAAAGAAAAGATTATTCGCAAATGCAAAGAAAACAAATAATTTTGTTGTTTGGTTATCGTACCACTCCTTCACAAAATTGTGTAAAAGCGAAGTGAAGAAAGCGAAAAAAGTTTTCTTTTCAGTGACTTTGCCGCAGATCTTATCTACTGACCCCAAGCGATTCTGGAAGATAATAAATCCAAAAGAATCTAGAAATAGCCCAGTGTTCATAAATGACCAAGGTGAAACACTCCGTGATGACCAGGCTGCCGATTCGTTGAATTCATTCTTCGCCAGCATTTTTACGCACGAAATCTTTCCACTCCCCCATACTGCCCACCTTATCATGAAGCGTTGATGCCTCCAATTATTTTCACTCCTGAAGGAATTCTTAAAGCTATCTCTAACTTGTCCTCCAATAGCGCTCCTGGAAACGATGGGATATCGGCCAAATTTCTTAAACTAATTGATCATCCAGCATCCAACATACTCAGCATACTCTTTCAACAAAGTCTGAATTCTGGTGAGGTAGCATACGACTGGCGTTTCTCCCAAGTTAGACCCATCTTCAAATCGGGCAGCAAATCAAATCCATCTAACTACCGTCCCATCTCGTTGACTAGTGTACCCTGCAAGCTCATGGAACATGTACTTTACACTCACATCATTTCGTACCTGGACCATCGCGACTTTTTTTCCCTAACCAGCATGGTTTTAGGAAACATCATTCATGTATCAGTCAACTGTTCGAATTTACCACGGATCTTCACTTTAATAATCATTCTTCAATAGAAACCGACGTTATTTTTATTGATTTTGCGAAAGCTTTCGATACCGTTCCGCACCAACGACTACTTCTTAAACTTTCTCTCCTCCACATCCATCCTTCAGTCATCAGTTGGATAGCTTCGTTTCTAACAGACAGAGAGCAGTCAGTTTCAGTCAACAGTTCTTCATCAGCATCAATCCCAGTAACTTCCGGTGTTCCCCAAGGTAGCGTCCTCGGCCCCCTTCTTTTCCTTATCTATATTAATGATCTTCCTTCCTCAATTAACTCGACTATTCGGCTATTTGCCGATGACTGTGTTGTATACAGAAAAATTACTGACCCAACAGATCATTACATTCTTCAAAACGATCTCGACACCATAAGCTCCTGGTGCACCCATTGGCAGATGAATATTAACCCCGGAAAATGCAAACAAATGACCGTTGCCACCAACTCGATCAGATCATCTCGCGAATATTCATTACTGTCACAACAATTAGAAAGTGTCTCATTATACAAATACTTGGGTGTCCATATTTCTGAAACATTAGCGTGGAATGAACATATCGACAACATAATCGCCAGCTCAACGAGATCATTAGCTTTTTTGAGGCGGAACCTCTATCTGGCCCCTGCTGCGACAAAATTACTCGCCTATAAAACAATAATTCGACCCAAACTTGAATACGCAAGCGTTGTGTGGAATCCACATCAAAATTATCTAATATCAAACCTAGAATCAATTCAAAACAAAGCCACCCGGTTCATCCTAAACGATTATTCTCCAGAAAGTAGTGTCTCCGCCTTAAAATCAAGACTTGGTCTCGCTTCATTAGCCACACGACGCAAAATTAACCGCATGTGTTTCTTCCATCAAGTTTACCATAGTAATTCACAGTTCAGAAATATTTATTGTCAAAAAGCCCATTATATTTCTTCTCGCAACGACAACACATGTAAACTCCTTCAATACCGCTCCCATAATAACTCATTCATGTTTTCTCCCTTAATATTGTGTATTACAGAATGGAATAACTTGCCAGATCATTTTGTAACCAACTTAGATATTACAGCGTTTCAAGAAATGTGCGTGCTTTTGTTCAATGAGTAGGGAATGTCTGTTTGTGTATATATATATCTTGTTTTCTTTGTGGTTAAACGAGATGTGATTGTGTTAGTGTTCTTACGTTCTTTTTATATTGTATTCCCATTTATTACCACCCCCTCATGTAATGCGTCCTCAAAAGATGCCCTTGAGGTAAATAAATGAAATGAAATGAAATGAAATGCGGCCGGCATCGCATTTTTACTCTGCCACGGGTAACTCGGTCATGTTTCTGTTTTTCGGCTCACTCGCTGCGGGAGGCCAGGGATGGACATTGAGCGATTGCCGCGGTCATGGCAAGTCTTATAGTCTTAATGGGTTTGAATCTGACTCTAGCTACTTGTATACGTTGTGGCCGTCAATTTCTGTCGTGGTAGCGTGATAATAGGGAGTTTTCGTAGACCGCGTTCTCCCCTCCGCTAAGCTCCGCTAAGCCCTCCGCAACGAAGAAGCCGCTACCGCGCCTGCGCGCCGATGGCCTTGGCTGTAGAAACCCGGATCTCGTAGCGGGTTGCGGAGAGCGTTGCGGGACAGCGGAAACGATCTACGAAAACTCCCTAGTATAGCCGGAAAGTGCGCAGCGACGTGACCCTGAAACGAACGCCAGTTTGTTTCGATGGTACGATTTGTCAATGAAACATCACATATCGACAAAGTGATGTCGATGAAACGTCATTCGACGAACCAGTTTTGCTGTCATCCGATCAGTGGTGCACCCACGGGGGGGGGAGGGGGAGGGGGAGAGGGGGTCATACCCCCCCCCCCCGAGCACCTTGATTTTTTTGTGCGTATTTTGACGATATTTTTAATGTAATGGCGGCAACGAGGACCTTTAAGGGTAAATAAAAAAATGAATCGCCCCCTCCCCTCCCTCCCCCGCTCTTCCTTACAACACCCCCCCCCTCCCCAGACACAACCTTTGGGTGCGCTAATGCATACGATTACAAATTCATTACAATTTCCTGGATTTCAACATTCGTCAAGGAGCGCAAAATATCAAAGCCCGGGGGTTCACCATTGCAAAAATATTGACTCGGAAGCGCATAGGGAGGAAGCTTGTCAAAAGTATCCACCTGCCTCAACAGGTGAAACCAAAACTAAAAACGTGGGATCCAATTAAAAAATATTGTCATCCTGAGTTAACTCGGGGGCAGTAGGGAGAAAAACAAGCCAAGGTCCGAGTATACTTGGTTCAGGTTTTTGTAGCGGTGGGCGATGACTCGGTGTTTTCTAAAAAATCCATCTTTTTTCTAAAAGCGTGGTGGCCGATTATTCGGGGATGGGCATTGAGTCGGGATGTTACGGTAGGTATTTTATCCACGTGCCTGTATTCATGTGCCTTGTCCCCCTAGCGAGGGCACTCTCGTGCAGGTTCGAATCTTAAATCCCTGTTGTGTTATGTCCCCTGAGGTATATATATATATATATAGCCAAAATATGACACCGTCTTGCGCACACACTAATTGGATATCTTTCGGAACACCTTTCTCGCAGTACCCGAGATGACAGCTGGGGCTGTAACTTCGTTGTTTCAAGAGGTACGTGAGCGTTTCATATCCTGCTGTATGATTGTGAAATAGGTGTAATGAATTCAATCGAGCATGTGTGTATTTTTTTTGTTTACTTCGCGGTGAACGACACAGTGAACCTTGATTGAAGCTTTCTAACATAGTTTTAATGTGCTTGCTTGTGGACGTGTGCATTCTGCCCTAATGGATGGCAAGCTTTTGTGAACAATTGGCATCCTGTGTTGCCAATATAGTTTAGATATTACTACCTAGCTACGCTAATCCTTGCATACACACTGATCGTTAACCTTTTTCCACAGTTCCTTTGATGCCCCCACAAGTTAGCCTCGTCCTGTTGAAAGGTAAGTACTTTCTATTGTATCTTGGGCACAAAACTAGACTCTAAGTACCGAATATTCTCTTCCAGTTTCTTATTTGATCTACTATGCATATTTTACTTCAGTCCAGTGTTTGTCTCATCATTTGACAGTTCCACTCTTTTTGTAACTTTACAAAAAAAAAAGACCAGAATTTTGGCATTTTTAAAAAATGTGGCTCTGAACGGGTTTTTAGCATTAAGGGCAATTGCTGATTAGGTTTACCAGTGTTGGTAATCCCAAAACGTGCTAATTCGGCATAATGTCTCTTTCTTTTATGTGTATGTTGACTCGAGTGACTGTTTGCCGGGTGCGCTGTTCCCCCAGTACATCTTGGTTTACCAATAATGTAACCAATACCTATCGGCTACAATATTGGTAATCCGAATAGTCAATTTGCTATATTACCCAAGCATCAAGGGGAATGCAGGGATTGGTGTTCCACGCGCCACACGCGCACGCCTTCCCCGTATAGAAGATTCGAAGTAAATAACCAAAATAAAGCGTTGACGAACGCACGTGCAAGATGCCATTTGTTTTACGTATTTGCTTTAGAAAAGTTGCTACTGCTGACGCCAGCACGTGCGGCGCAGTGGAACACCAATCCCTGCATTCTCCTTGATGCTTGGGTAATATAGCAATAGGTCTATTAGCACGTGCATATTGCAGGTGCCAATTTCCATAAAACGCTAAAATACAATAAAATTGGGGTACAATACCTGTTTGGATCCCAATACAGCATAACACTTATTGTATACCAATTACAATTCTATTGGTTTTACAATTATTCATATTACGATATCTAATTGGGCTTTTTCAATAAAGTTGCGTCATTGATAATTGATCGATCATCGATGTTATTCATCGGGTGACCCTCGCGAGGGCTATGGTTGATTGATCAAGGCCGTCACTCGACCCTCGTGACGTCACGGCGGTCAAGTGACCAATGCGTCGCCGCCCGCCATCCGGTGGCGCATCAGGATTGCCGGTGTGTGTCGCGAAGTGGCGCATCCGGGTTACCATGGGTAAAGTCCTTGATACTTCTTTTTACAAGTAACGACAACCAATACAAATGACAAAGCATATTGTGCTGCAACAAAATGGAGTCACTCAGTCAGTTTTCTGCTTTGCGCCGCCATTCGCTTCCTAAAACCTGCACCGTCACGCAGTCGGCGATTCAAAGAAAGCCGCTACTTGTAAGAAGCTCTTATCAAGGAACTTTAACCGCCGGAGGCTTCGGCGGGGAATGAGTGGGCTTACCTGTGACGTCGAAAACAGTGACGCCACGTGCCTGCTGCCGGGGAAAAATACTTCCTGTCCTCGCCAAGAATCGAACCAACGACTGCTCGCTCTTTAATCCGACGCTCAAACCGTTAAGCCAACGAGGCGGCTTTTTAATGCGAAAGCATTAACTGTCCCATGGAGCGAAGCCGGCCTTGTCTGTAACCGTCTGTAGCAGAAAAATGACACTTAAATTTCCATTCCGAATAAAACACAAAGAAAAGCACAGCAACGAAGATGCCTCGTCACGAAAGCTGGAGGGTGCGCTCAAGGTCAAAGCGGACGCGCTTCACAAATAAAACACACAGAAAAGCAGGACACCACAATGCTTCGTCACGGAAGCCGTCGTGAAGCAGGCAGGGTTCGCCGCGCCTGCGCACTGGGGGAGCGCGATGTCAGCGCCGAATCTCCGTGTGCGATATGAAGACGTGGCGCACTGCTTGGAGGAATGCGCTAGATGTAGGAATGCCTTTCGCATTCCTACGCGTATGCAATCTTAAGTGTCTTTGCCGAATTATTGTTCGTCAAGAGAATACAAAAATTGTGATTTATAGTGATCACATACTCCAGAACGTCAAGAATGGGCACCCCATCAGGAGGGCAGACAATCCTACAGCGAAATCAGTCTGTGGACACTTTTCTTTTATAAAATACGATCGTTCAAGGTGTGCGTTAACATCAGGGTGCCGCACAACCATTCTCATTTGCCATATTGCATGGAGACCCAAGAGCATGACCAAACCAACAGGGATATAATCATGTTTTTCTACAAGCAGGAGGAACCTAATGCCAAGTGGTGTTAAAGCGCAGTTTTTTTTAAGAGTTCGCTGGCGAACATTCTATAAAACAAAGGCATCCGAGCAGTCCTAAAAATGCATGCTTCAATATTTCAGGTTTTTTGCATAGAAAGCAGTGAACACCCTAAGGTACAAAGGATATTTTCTGATCGAGCCAATGTTTTACTGAAAGCGTGCCTGTGTGTAATCGAAAGAAAAATGTTTTATGGAAGGCTGGATGGCCTTCTTTTTACCCTACACGAAACGTCATGTTCTAGACCAATGATGGAGACATAGAACGGTACACTAGTTCGGGGAAAACACTCAGAAATGTCACGCGATGAACGCTTACGCGTGACAGTTGACAAATATTTCATCGAGAAACGGACAGACAAAACGACACGTGTCTACCACTTCGCGCAGAAAACTACAAATTCTGCACTGCTGGCGACGATACGAACAAACAATAAAAAGAAGAAAACTTTCTCTCGTAGTCTTGTCTGGGTGACAGCGCGAAGAAAATCATTGTTCTGGTCTCTAACATTAAACGCAAAACTATTTGCTTGATGAACACACACTCTACGGAACAGATTATCGCGACATAGACTTTCGCATCCAGACCGCCAGATAAAGATATCATTAATGCGATGTAGTTTTTTCAAGTTTACTCAATTGCATTCATAGACTTCAAGAACTACAAAATTGTAGCTATCGAAAAAGTATTGCAGACTGTGGCGCGCGTAAGATTGACATCTCCCACCCTCCCCATTTGCCAGCCTTCTCGTGCGTTTCCTCAACTACCGTCGACCAATAGGCGTTAGACCTTTTGTAATGCTGCAGTGGAACACCCAGATACTTCGGCAGCGTAGACATAAAATTTATATCCTCAAAAGCATCGGGTTTCGTGGCCCATGTACCGTGCCATAAACCGCAACACTTCTGCCAGTTATCTGCCGCTCCCGTCAGTTCACAAAACGATTCCCATCTCCGCGACTTCGGCAACACTATTTACAAAATATAGCAACATCGTCTGCATATGACATAAGTTCGACCCCTATATTATGAAGAGCAAACACAATAATCTTGCTTATTTCTTCTTACATTTCTACAAAACGGTTCTAAATAACTACTAAATAGTAATGGCGATAAAGGGCATTCTTGTTTAACTGATGAGTTAACACTAATACGGTGGTGAGTTCACCGTTAACTTCAAGCTGTGTAAAGCACCCGTTGTATATCATTTAAACTAAGCTGATTAAATGTTCACCTACTGGTACATACTCTAATATTTAGTAAATCAACTGATGCTGCACGCGCTCAAAGTCTTCTTCAGATTAATTTGGAGCATGACAACCTGATCTAGATTTTCATCGCGAAGCTCTAGTGACACTCCTCGCGACGTGAACCTTTGTTAAAATGGATCTTCCTTTAATACCACATGATTGATACTTCCTACAATTTCACATATGATGTTTCGCAATCGACAAGCTAAAACTTTCATTATTACTTTATAGTCAACATTATCAAGTGCTATTGGACTGTAATTTTTTATAGTTCTTAACTTACATTCGTCGTCCTCCTCCTGGATAAGTAATGTATGTGTGTTCAGAAATGACGGTGGGAATCGCTTTTGTCTCATATGCCTCATTTATTACTGCTGTGAAGGTAGCTTGGTGGTAACATGTTTGTATTTCTAATAAAAGAACTGCAGTCAGGCGATCAAAACCCGGAGATTTTTTCGCCGGCAGTTCGTCAATCGCTCTCTCGATCTCGGCCACGCTTATCGGCTCTTCCAGCTACTGCTTTATCATCATGTCCCACAAGATAATCAACAAGCTGCGAGTTACTGTTGTGTCTTTTGGCGCGCGAAGACGTTGCAATAATATTTAGTAAATGCCTTTTTATACCTGCTGGCCGTACTTGTCATGGCGGGCGCAAGCAATTCGCGTCGGCACATGTTTTCGTGCCTCGCATTGATCTTTTTTTCTTATTGTTTTCTTTATTGTGGATAACAAAAGGCGGCGCTCCCCGCTGCAGCCTTAAGGGCTGTTTATACTCCGACGTTGAGCGCAGTGAACGCGGCGTAGCGCAGAACGCGCGCCTTTCATTGGCCGGCAACCAGGAACTCGATATCTGCGACCAATCAGTATATGTGCGCGCTGCGCTACGCCGCGCCCGTCGACGTTACGTTGGAGCATAAACGTACCTTTAATCCTGCCAGTGAGCCAACATGTTGGCGACATCACGTAGAATGCGCGGAGGCACACGCTGGAGAGCGAAGTGAGGAATGCGCGAGACTGGAAGAGGATTGCACGAGGGATCGGAAGGTCGGAAGATCGGAAGGCAAATTTCCTTTGTACGACGTAGATCCCGCCGTTTTTAACATTGTCTTCCGGGTTTATGGCCACAATAAGTCACAGGTCAAAAAGTGGGCGTGTACGAAGACCGTTTCGTGCTTCTGGGACGATTAATCAACCGTATGTTAAGTGACGAAGGAATTTGTTTCGTAATACGTAAGATTTGTTTTAGAAAAGTTAATCTTTCTATAGTTGCGTCGGCATTTTTTTTCTGCCTATGTTTGTGTCGGCATTCTTAGGCGTTTGCTCGCAAACCCGTGGCAGGGGGTACGCTCACGGGATAGCATGAACGGGGAGTCGTCTTCCGCCTCCACGCACGGGGGCTTCTGAGGAGCCGTGGGGCTCGGTGGAGAAGAGTTGGACCCCGGTCGTTAACAAACGGATTGGATTTCAGTTCGGGGCGCCGGAACACCCGTGTCTTGGGCTTCTGTCCGCGACTTGTGGCTTTAAGCGGGTGTGCTTGTGTCCGGTGTATTTCACCGTTTAGTGAAACTTCGCTTTTGATCGACGCAATAACTTAACTGGGTGGCGCCAGCCGAGGCGGCAAGGAAACCATGTAGTGACTCTACAAGGAATTTGGTTTTGACCGTTGAGGTGTCGGAGGATGATCTATGTTGACAGCTCGCTGATCATTGGGTAGGGTGTACCACGTGACAATGGGCAAATTTGAAGTGATTGGTCCGCTCTGGAGGGAAAGGAGGCCCTTCGAGTCTAGGAAAGGGTCCCAAGATGGGATTCTCTGGCTGGGGTTCTGTACTCTTGAGACTGGTAGTGTAAGTATGGGTTATTCGTTTTGAGACACGTGTGCCACACTGGACCTGTTGACCGACCGTACGTCGTAATGATGTCCAGCTGTGGATTAAACAACTTTTAGTGTCTTTTTTATTTATTTCACTCGGAGACTTTCATTGGGCGAACACCATCATCGGTCGTCACCATCCTGACCAGCGCCTCCTCGTAAAGTTGACGGCCTCTTCTTCAAAGTCCCCTGTGCTGATACGAAAGACCTCGCGGAATTTCTCGCTCAGACAGTGAGGGTGGTTGAACTTGCAGTACGCTGTATTTATCGCGTTGAGCACAACTACATTCACCGTCAGCCATCGGACGTCCTCCGCTACAATCTGGTTACTCTGTACTCCGTGGATATTTAATAATATTAAAAGAAATACGATTGTTCATAACCTCTTTGTGACGTGTACACCATCACTCGACTAGCGCCTTCCATCGATTAGCCTTGCAGTCAATTCCGGTCCGCACAAATATTGAATCATTTTTTCTCGTAGACTTGAAAGTATTTACGCAACGTTGCAAGTCTCCATTCCACGGAGGAAGCTAGACGATCTAGGCTATGTTTAGACCACTAGTGCAGCATAAGTCACGGAATTTTTCATGGGTCACATAGAGACAATACATGCGGAAAAGAACGGATAGAAATGAACCGACCTCCTTGAGTCTCGATCATTCTGACTCCCGACTATTTCTAGGTCAAACGGAAAAACATGAGTGATCAGTTTTTCGTGAACATTTCCTGAAATGCATCGACTGACATATTGCTCGATAATACGTTATGCAAATTTAAAGTACGATTATCTCATCCCATCCTCATAAACGAACCCTGTAAAGTGGCCCTAGAAGGACTACACTTTCTATCTATCATAAAGAATGTGACGAGACTATACCACGATATATATTTGGTCTCCGACGGACGCTGGGAAAGTGAATGCCAGCAAGAACATACGAATTGTGGCAAAGCAGGACTTTCTTCCATGGGTAAAAAACGCGCCGAGAGAGTTGTTTGGTACCACAGCGAGTTTCTATCGAACGAAAAAATGTTATTGCATAACATTTCAGCGAAACAACGCATTACGGATGAGTTCGCTTTTGTCTAAAAAGCTCAGATCTGCAGATTACATTTTGGGACAGGCCAGCCTATGGAAGGCCAACCGATAGGAGAAGCAGCAGCGACTTTCAATCACGAGGTCGAAATACAGCTCACGAGGGTTAAACATGTCATGACGAAGGAACGAATTGAAATCCTCGAGATTTTTTTTTACGAATCGGCGCAAGTCTTAATTGACGCAATAAACAGCTCCTACCAATCTCACCTCAAGCTCCCTCGGACAAGTAGACTGCTTCGTTATAATCTCTATGCAAAAGTCGTCGAGTTACAGCCACATAATCGCGGATATTGAGTAATACAACCAGATTTATCGCAGGTGCTTGGGTTTGGACAGACGATCCTGTTTACGTCGTCTTCCACGGAAGGCCGTGATGTCATATTATTCCCTAGCAATAACAGTTTAACGTACTGCAATATTATAGAAGCACAACACGTCGGGCATGTGAAAGCACCTCTCCTGAGTTTTGCCTTTCGTGGTATCAAAGACGAAATTATCCTATTCGTGCAACGTCTTGCAATAAAAAGAGGGTGATTGTGAAGGAAGTCAGCACCATTTGCCTCGAACTGGTTTGCGAGAAAGGATATTCCATTCTTAGAGGGATCGGGTCGTGTCACTGCCACTCTTCATTTTAGGAAAAACACGTAAAGTTTGCTTCTAGTCGTCTGGACCACTTCTTCGATTCTGCAGAAACGCACTTGCCACATTTTGTGTCGGGACCTTTGTTTCAAATGGGAACCGGCTATTCTGCGACATTTATCAGACAGTCGCCGGTCTTTACAATGCCAGTGGCCCCGTGCCTCAGTCGAAAACTCGAGGACATCGGAATGGGCATTGCAGGTCGTGTGAGGCATGGATCTTCGCTGCGGAACGACGTCGAAAAGAAATCGGGCGAATTTATCGAACCACGAGCGACAAGCTTCTGCAAAACCTCTCGGGAGGGGGGACCCATAAATGAAAGGCGACCTTTCCCACCCCGCTCAGTTTGCGGACGGCAGAAAAGGCGAAAGGTCGGAGTCTCTTCTACACGTAGGGTGACAGGAGATATTTTTAGCGTGCGCGAACGGTCCTGTTTTTGCACCACCAGAAGAAATGTTTATATTATTGTGTTTCATTTTCTGTTGCCACGACAAACGACAATGTACATTATAAAATTTCATGTCCCTTCCTTAGGTCGCCACATTTAGGATCTGAAATGAAGCATCCTGCAAATACAAGCGAAAATACTGCGAGTCTTTGGCGATCCCGCAAGCACCGTCTCACCCTACGTAACGGTGACGCACGACAAAGTCATACCCTATCAGGCTTTTGAAAGGTCACTCTTTCAATACCTGCACCTTTATCTGAACCAAACGGTGGTAAGCCAATAGGGAAACTATGCCTACTGCCCTAATCTTAATATCCCACTAAACGCGAATCAAAAAGGTAGAGATCAGGCTTTTTCTGCGACGCTATTCGAAAAATGTCCAGTGAATACGTCTGGAAAGTTGGACATTCCGGCAGAGGCCAAGGGACTCGGCACTCGTTTCAAGCATACCGAGGGCTCAACCCTGTGCGATAAGTTGGCTACACTCTTTACAGGCTTTTCTCAGCACTAGAGACGCCCTCTCAACGGGGTGGACATACGCAGAGTATTGCGACAAAATACGGAAGATTTCAGACTCTTGGCAGCTTCGACTGTTCAGCAAAGGCACGTTGTGCAAATCCTATTGCCTTGTTCTCTACACTCAACGTGTTCAAGTGGCACCTATGGCTTGCTTTTGAGAATCGAGAGACGTATGTAGTCCTCTCCCGCAAACTATGTGCTCTGAAATTGGGAGATCAAAACCACAACCGTTTCTTTTTGCGTGTCGCACATCGTTTTAGACTATATCTATCCTCATCGGGAGCCATCCAAGCTCGTAGTCACCTTCAAGTTTTTCAAAGGTGGTGAATACGATCCCAGGAAATTTTAACACTTTAATTTCAGGTGTGCCGTTCTGGATGTCGGCTGCTCAAACAGACAGAACACTTTAGTTTAAGTCAGGATCCTCTATTTGAAGGTATATATGAACTTCCAGCATCGTCTTAATCGAAAAGACGTTTCCTTTTCTACAGGATTGCTTCTCGTAATACAGTTTTTGTTTCTACTACAGTTTGACTCCCGACAAGGAAGAGCAGTGTCAAGACTTAACTAAAGCCGTCAAGATTCTTCTTATCTCCGAGACGCCTCGCGTTCTGGAGATTGGCAAAAATGACAAAAGTCAAAATCGACAATTTAGAAGATTCAAAAATACGAATTCTAGTAAATGTTTACAGGAAACAAATGTACGCGTTCCTGGTTTCACGGCACATGGCCTGTGACAAGATCGCCCAAGACACGCCACCACTGGGCCTTTACGGTTAACACTGCTCCTAGGTCACGCTCTGACGAACACTGGGTTTTCTTCTTTGTATCCCCAAAGGAGAACGCTATTAGTTATTTTGACAGCTTCAGAACGATTCCGATATCAGGCGAATTCTACGATCTTATGGGAAACGATTTCAGTTACTTTTATACAGAACATATTTCAAGGATCTTTGTGGCGGACCTGAGGCCTCTACTGTTGGTACGTCGATGCGCACATCTGTTGTTTGTCTATCACTTCGCGAACCCACCCAGAAGGGTTTGTCCATCGCTTACGAACGAAACGACCCAATCATTTCCATGCCAATGAAGAAAGAGTTTTCTGCCTCAGCGTTAGAGATGTCCTGCTGCGGTGCTTTGTAACATCTGTGACTTTTTTGTTTTGTTTTTGAAGTGAAGACCATGTGGAAATGAAAATGATTTAATTTTTAATACATACACTCTTCCATTTAAAGCGAAAAGACTTTACAATACAATGGTTAAAAAAAGAGTCCAAGATATCATACACACGTACATTGGAAGCAAGACAATTCGAGAGATATATGGACAATCAACAACCAAGTCCTAAACAACTAGGAGGCCACTTTTCAATACCGATTCAAGAATACGAATTCTAGTATTGAATTGAATTGATTCGTTTTCTTTTTTCTTTTTTTTTCATCAGGGGCGGTTGTTTGCACGTGGAAAGCAGCGGCTCTTTTTCCGTCTACGGTGATGTCGTTTGCTTCACTAAATTTTTTTTCTTCAAGTGCCTTGGTCTGTTTTTATACGCCGATGGTAAAGTGCCTGTCGACCTATTGATATTTCCTGGCGTAGTCTGGATATGCCCAGGATTCAATGAGAAGTAGTTGGCGGATGTTGCTTTCTACGATCATTGTTCTGGTGTTGTCAAACTGGATATGGTGGTCGTTGTCGTTATTGTATAGGACTTGGTTGGCAAAGGTCCGTATTTCTCTCGTTTTTAACCCAACCAGACGGAGCTCCGTCAAACATGTTTACGTTTAAACAATCCCAGGGAGCCAACGTTTATACGCAACGAGTAACGATCATCTCACATGGCAGATGTAGCAAAATAGTTGCCCGGTGCGTATGCTTTCCTAAATACACGGAGAAATCATTTCACAATGGAATGACAAAAATAAAAAATAAATAAAGGGCAGAACAATATACACGAAATGAAAGCAACCATTAAGCAAGTTGACACGTTTTACTTAAAAGTAAACCATGAAAGAAAGACAGTTTCATCAAAAGTTTACAACAGCTACGACACGCTCTTCAAAACGAGGTCGTCGCGCTGGTCGACGGAATTATCTGACTCACGAATAAGTTCCCAATGACTGAAACGAAGCACAAAGATTCCCTCCTGCTCGATAAATCATTTGATGTCGAAGGGGTTCAATTCAAATTTGTGTTTTTCTACGAAAACACTTTTTTTAGCTTACGAGCAATGGTTTTTAGGATGATCTTGTGCAGCGTTTGACTTTTGAGAATATGAAGGCACAGGTCGTAGTTTAGCTTACGGGCCTTACATTTGTTTTAACTCCGGCCCTCACGCACTGCTCTTTGGACGTTAGATCGGGAGAAGAGAGCTTCGGTTTCAAGCATACAAATCCCAGTAAAGTGATCATTGTGCAGCCTGTGTTTAAAAATTCCTAGTCTCATTTTATTTCCAGGGGAATGTATGGAGTGCTCCACTGGATATTCGGAAGTATCAAGGCGATTCTCGGCAAGAGGCGCGAGCTTTTTGTTCATGTCCCGACCGGTGACATATGATAATAAACGAGTCTCTATCGCTATACTGCTGCGCGAGCGATGTGGGGAGACTTTCTTGATCTGATTATATAAAATAATTAAACATGACGATTTTCGATATCTTTAAGATGGCGAAACCTGCGTATCTATCCATTTTTTTCTCAAATTAAAGTTTATGGGGAACTGTTTTCGTATCTTTCGAATTTTAATCTCGCGTTATAAACATCTTCATCGCACACTCTATAATCATTTTCACCTCAAGAAAAAAGTAAAGGTTTTGGATTGTTCATACGCCGCGCGAAGTAGTTCCACGATATCTGGTTGTTGGAGGAAGAAGCGATGATTTTGGCGTTTGACGCTTCTATGTCTTGATAAGATAACAAATGTCTAATCTAAAATACTCCTTAAGTTATCTACATAGAGGGGAAAATCGTAATGCTCCACTCCGCCATGAGTCCGGACTTTGTTTACTAGAGGTTTCTTGAGGCTGAAAACCTAATATAGTTACACGCATTTTCAAATTCCTGATATTAGTTTCTTTGGGCGATCTCTGAAAATGTAAACGATCAAAATTGCCATCGATAACTTGACAGCAGCCGAAACAATTTCTGATCAAATGCTCCAAATGAACTCTAAATTTGCAATTGTTTTATTCTTTAACTTGGACGTTAATTCTCTTCTGCAACTCGAAGAGCTTGTCAGCCACGGTTTTCATGACATCAATTATAATAATGTCCCTTGAATCATGTTCATTGACTACGATTTATAGAGAAATATGCATATGACTTCTCTGTAACAGCGGCGACTTGAACGACTATGCAATA
This sequence comes from Ixodes ricinus, assembly GCA_037355805.1. Taxonomy (NCBI): domain Eukaryota; kingdom Metazoa; phylum Arthropoda; class Arachnida; order Ixodida; family Ixodidae; genus Ixodes; species Ixodes ricinus. The sequence goes on from JAZHYW010062100.1 coordinate 49,195, forward strand.
TTATTTTTTTCTATTTTTTTAGAACTTTTTGTTCCGTGACGTAGCAGGATTCATCAGCTTGGAAACAGTATATGAAACGACCTCATGCAATAAACTCTTGAGCCAGAAATTCAAATATTTCGGCACACGTTCAAATTTGCCGCCTCGGCTACAGTTTCGCTCTAACATCCTGGGTGGCGCTAGTTAACCCAATATTCAATACGCGATAATTCGATTCCTACTTGGTTCACGTTCACAAAAATGGTGGCATTAAATTCCCTGTGGTGGCACACTTTCGAACGGTATGCAACAAGTCCCAAAGCTGTCCCATGTCAAATGTCGAAACACGTATACAGCGCAATACGACCCGTTTCAGAAGTCCGCGCCATCGCCTATCTGCCGTTGCTTGATCACCTACTCTCAGGATGCATTGGACCAACACCACCCTAGACTGACTAAGGTCTCTCCAATACATCCTCTCCACATGGTGTGACGTCAACCGATGTGTCCGGCTTGTCCGGTCATCCCGACTTGACTTGACGAAGCCGAGCCAAGCCACAAGGCAAGTTCTAGCCTGATCGACCGCGCTGTTTGGCCGTCGTCAAGCACGTCGGTAAATTCGTGGAATACGCAGTCGTCAAAAGTAGAAGGCATTTAACATGTACCCAAAGCATGAAACGTCCAGATTGTTGCGTGGTTCGCGGGCCTTCGTTGTCGTATTTCCTTTGGTGAGCTGTCGTGCTCAGTAGGATTCAAACACTAGACCTGACCCAGTTAAGGTTTAGTCATTTATAAGAGGCACGTAGAAATACCGCCACATACAAAATTACATATTACTAAACATTGGAGTAGTTATCAAGAAATAGTACCGTCTGCAGGTCCAGAAACACGAGACCTAATCGAAACCGTTTCCTACTTATCCTGATCTCAAATTCCTTTGCGTGCAGGTATCCAGGGGCCCAGGTTTCTTGCACGTTTCTTCAAAATCTCAGTACACGTCAAAGCACACATTCTCACGTATGGATCATTCCTGGCTCGGTCAGAAATCATTTCAAACGGAAAAAGGAATTCGACGAAACGCACACACTACGGCCATAGTCGTCTCCGCCGCCGCTTCCGAACGACTGAAAAATAGAGAAGAGGTCAGGCGGCCGGGCCCATAGCGTCACGTCATACGAAGAGTGGAGAGGCCTTAAAGTCGAGGTGGTGTTGATCGGACACAAGTTCCGTGTCAGTGTTCAGCGAGCACTCGGAGCCAATCACGTGCTTTGTGCCCAAGAAATGGCGATCGTCAATGTTGCTCGATCAACTTTTGAAAAAGGCTATTTTCCCCACTAAGTATACAACCAAATTGACCAACAAATTAGACAATATCAATAAATTCGTTTCCGAGTGTTTTCTCTTTTTTTTTTTTTCAGATGTTTCATAGCGTTTGCCGGTTAGAGGCAAACTGCAGAGGCAGTGGACGGACTTTGATTTTATAGCAACCTGCTTATAAAATCCAACGTAACACGATTCGTTGAGACATGCCCTAACGTGTACGTAGAGGCTCATACGTGGTCAGCAATGGGGACAAAGCATGCATTCACATGTGATTAGCAATGAGTCATCCACAGAAAAAGCTGGTAATCTGTATGAACTTGGAATACTGGCACCGTTTAAGCGCACGCCTTCACACCGCGGGTGCCACGCATGATCGCATTTGCACCCCATGTGATTGCAGCTAGGTTTGGCAGGCTCGGATTTGCATGCTTTTAGTAGATCCGGGGTGGCGTCGACCAGATTTTCTTTTTCTCGGAAAAGCGACACCTTTCAATAATTTCGCTATATACGTTTACCGCTCTCGTTACAGGCTGGGCGTAAAATAGTTGTGCAATCAGGTTTGAAGCGAACGGGAAACAACTGACACGCAAAGCAGTTCCCGTTGAGACAAAGAGTCTACAAAGTGTCTGACACCAAAGTTTGGCGTCGTTATGAAGGTCGCCCTTGAAAAATTTCAATCTCAAACACCGGCATTTTTTGCAAAAATTTGCTCTTCGAAATCAGGCAAAAGCAGCTAAAAACGCTAGTTGCTACGCTTTGGAAAGTAAATATTTGATAATAAGATGGACATCATGTATTACGTCTACGTTCACGAGCAACCTTCTTTCAAGGATCATCCGGAAGTTGTGTTTACCCTGGAGATTTCCCCGAATTTGGACGCCAGAACAAATTCGCTCAATATTTTCGGCGACTTTCTGGCAAATCGAACAAAGCTGAAAGCTATCTGCGAATTTTTCACGGGGGCTGTTCACCACTATAACGCATCCGTCTGTTTCATCACTCCAGAACATGTTTCTTCAAGATTCGTACTTTCGAACAATCACATTAAACTCCGCGGCTTTAATTATATTCCGGTCGGCCAGAATTGCCGACCTTCACGACTGCTCTTAGAAGAAAAAAATGAGGACATGTTTATTCACCGTATATATTCCGACGCATGTAAAACGCCTTTCAGCTATATCGTGATCGACCTACCGTAACTGTATCTCGATAATTTTCATGTAAGAAAACAAATCTTGGCCGACGAGGGGCCAGAGGTGGTCTACAACACGTCCCCATGAAATGGATAAAAAGAACACGCTGTTCTTGCTCATTTCGTCCAAAGCAAAATTGTATAAGCAAAGAAAAATCCTACTTTATCACGCCAAACAGGAACAGCTAAAAATCCTTCATAAAATGTGTTCAAACTTTTGCACGGGAGACATTCCTCTTAGCAATACGTAA
>JAZHYW010062110.1:0-20737 GCA_037355805.1 Ixodes ricinus
TTTTTTTTTTTTTTTGCTGGCTCGTTTTTTTTTGTCAGCTCGCTGCGTCCTATTTTTATATGAGCACCATCAAAACAACCTGCTTCACATTCTCCTGGTGAACCGGTTATGGCCTGCTTGTTTGTCAGCAAGTACACCGTGGTGGTTATTGGCGTCGTTTCCACGCAACAGTCGTCCAGTGGCCTGTTGTTCACATCTGTAGATCCCGTCGGTAAGCGATTGTGCTTCCTCCGCTGTTTCGGTTGGTTATCTGTGACGTGTGGATCGTCGGAGTAGTCGCTGGACACCTCGGTGATAGTTTCAAGTTTGGGACCGTTGGAACGTGAGGTCACATGCACCTGGATAGGTCTCACAAGATGGTGTCTCACGAAGGTCGCATCTGATGTATTGCGCTCCGATAAATGCTTCTTTCCCTCAAATTTTTCCAGTTATGACATCGGCTGATTGACTTCCTGCGTCTTGAACTTCAGTAGCGATAAGTGTCCTACGATAAGGTCGTTAAGTTCTATAACGCTAGTGAGTGTCGTCCTTATTTTCGTGTTCTTCTTTTTCCTTCTTCTGATTGTCTCAGGTTTTGTTATTTCTGAATTCTTCTTCGAGTTCTTCAGTAGGAATGAATGGTTCGATGGTTTCATCCAGATACTTCACCTGAGACTCATAGTTTATTAACCTTCCGGTAATGCCGCTAAGCTCTCGGTTCGTCCATTTTCTGGTAAATCATTTTCAAGATGTTGAAAGAGAGCCGTTACCTCAATTCGAAATTCAGTTCTTTCTTGGATAGAACATTCAATGTTGGCGTCGTTGAAGGTGCGCATGCCTTGGCCGTCTGTTGTGTTGGTTGAAGTCTTGTTCATCTTGCCGGTCAATTGTTGGTACGTTGACTGTTGTGACCGTTTGTTGATGTGTCCAGTCAGGTTCTCACCGTTTCGTTAAGCCGTCTCCCAGGCTTCGGCACCATGATGAGCGGCTGACTGGTCGTTGTTTGATGAACTCAACAACAGCGTTTATTTGCAAATGTTTACATTAAGAATGTCCGGCATCTTCCGCTCATGGACAACCTCAGTCGTCCATCTCGCGCAATGCTTTCCTCGGGATACCCCTTTTTCTTCCTCTCTGTCAGAAGGCCCGCATCTACATAATAAGTTTGAGCACCGCGCAAGCGCACTACATGACTACTAATAAAAGCGTAATCACAGGGGATCAAAGAGCTATCCCAAATCCAAAAATGTCATCTCACTGTCTAGTAGTGCCAACGACGATTGGCTGACTCAAGAGGCTCCTACCTTTTTTATTTGATATGCCTCCACCATCCCTCTAGACAACTGGTCTTTGTGCTAAAAACTTCTGTGTCACTTAATCTTGGCTTACCCCCACAATCACGTCAATGTATCGCAAGATGTGAGTAATAAAATCTTTCCACCAACTTCGGTGCTCTTTTAAACGAATGTTCAAACACCGCCCCGTTTGACCGATATATACCTGTCCGCACCTGAAAGCTGCGCCAACGATACACGATACGAACTTCGTACCATGTTTCACGGTGCAACCGTGACTTTGGGTGTTTTTTTTTGTGTTTCTTTTTTTGCGCGCCCTTTTATATGGCGGGGGAAATCTGGCTCAACTTGAAAAATATCAAGGTAGATGCCGGGAGGGACTGCGGGGAGAGAGACGTGGAAAACAGAGAGAAGGTGGCTACTATCCCTTACGTTCACTGCATATCGCACGGGTTGAAGGGCGTCGCCCCAAGACACAGAGTGAGTGTCGTTTTTTCGGCCAAAAACAAGTTGAGCCAGATTTTTTATGCCGTAAAAACGCCGGCAAGAAAAAAAGAAAAAGGAAAAAAATAGTCACGGTCTCGACGTGAAACATGGTACGAAGTTGTATGGTGTACCGTTGACGCAGTGTATAAGATGCCTTTCACGTGAGGACAGGTATATATCGGTTAATCAGGGAGATGTCTGAAGATCCGTTTAAGAGAGCATCAAAGTTCGTTAAAAAATCAAAGTTCGTTGAAAGGATTTGCTATACTTTCATCGTGCAACGCATTGTCGTGATTGTGGGTGACAGCCAAGATTAAGTGACACAGAAGTCATTTGTCATTTTCAAGCACAAAGACCAGCTTTGTAGAGAAATAGAGGAGGCGTATTAAATAAAAAAAGATGGTAGCCTCTTGCGTTAGCCAACCGTCGTTGGTACTGCAAAAGAGTGACATTACATTTTTTTTAAATTTAGGCTAGCTATGTTATTATAAAAGGCCAGCTGAACTTAGAGCTTTCCTTTTTTTCTCTACATTCTATTTTCCTAAGTTCAGCTGGCCTTTTATAGTAATATATGCACCAACAAGCTCAACTACAGCCTGTCACTCAGCTTTGTTAACCCCTGTCATGGCGCTTTTTTATTAGTCATGTAATGCGCTTGCGCGAGATCGCACTCCGATAGAATGAAGGGTCGTTTTCGTGTGTCGTCCTAATAAAATGCGTAAGTTGATAGTCAGCGCTCGTCCCATGTGTTTTGTCTACGTCGTCGTCTCTTTGCGCTGTTTCCGCGATGAATTCCCACCAACTCGTTCAACTTTCCATTCATCAAGGTTAATCACGTGAAGTGTACACATGCCACGCGGTAAATTATCTGATGAAGAGCGCCCTCAACGTGGACCTCTGGCTGAACAGACTAGACGTGCTGCTAAACGAATTTCGCTCCTGTTTTGCGTGGCTTTTTGCGCAGCTGCCCGTGCAATGGCCCCGTCGGTTCCACCTCGGCTATGCGGAGGCAGAGTTAGCACAGAGGTGGGCTCCGGCCCCGCGTGATCACGCCCAACTCGGTCTGCCCTTGATATGGCCGCGTAGGTCCCACCTTGGCTCTACAGGGGCAGGGTTAGCACAGCGTGGGCATGCCCAACTTCGGCTGCCCGTGCAATGGCCCCGTCGCTTCCACGTCGGCTATGCGGAGGCAGAATTAGCACAGGGGTGGGCTCCGGCCCCGCATGGTCACGCCCAACTCGGTCTGCCCCTGATATGACCCCGTAGGTCCCACCTTGGTTGTACAGGGGCAGAGTTAGCACAGCGTGGGCATGCCCAACTTCGGCTGCCCATGCAATGGCTACGTAGGTTCCACCTCGGCTATGCGGAGGCAGAGTTAGCACAGAGGTGGGCTCCGGCCCCGCGCGGTCACGCCCAACTCGGTCTGCCCCTGATATGGCCCCGTAGGTCCCACCTTGGCTGTACAGGAGCAGAGTTAGCACAGCGTGGGCATGCCCAACTTCGGCTGCCCGTGCATTGGCTACGTAGGTTCCACCTCGGCTATGCGGAGGCAGAATTAGCACAGAGGTGGGCTCCGACTCCGCGTGGTCACGCCCAACTCGGTCTGCCCCTGATATGGCCCCGTAGGTCCCACCTTGGTTGTACAGGAGCAGAGTTAGCACAGCGTGGGCATGCCCAACATCGGCTGCCCGTGCAATGGCCCCGTCGGTTCCACCTCAGCTATGCGGAGGAAGAGTTAGCACAGAGGTGGCCTCCGGCCCCGCGTGGTCACGCCCAACTCGGTCTGCCCCTGATATGGCCCCGTAGGTCCCACCTTGGCTGTACAGGGGCAGAGTTAGCACAGCGTGGGCATGCCCAACTTCGGCTGCCCGTGCAATGGCCCCGTCGGTTCCACCTCGGCTATGCGGAGGCAGAGTTAGCGCAGAGGTGGGCTCCGGCACCGCGTGGTCACGCCCAACTCGGTCTGCCCCTGATATGGCCGCGTAGGTCCCACCTTGGCTCTACAGGGGCAGAGTTAGCACAGCGTGGGCATGCCCAACTTCGGCTGCCCGTGCAATGGCCCCGTCGGTTCCACCTCGGCTGTGCGGAGGCAGAGTTAGAACAGAGGTAGGCTCCGGCCCCGCGTGGTCCCGTCCAGCTCGGTCTGCCCCTGATATCGCCCCGTAGGTCCCACCTTGGCTGTACAGGGGCAGAGTTAGCACAGGTGGGCATGCCCAACTTCGGCTGCCCATGCAAAGGCTACGCAGGTTCCACCTCGGCTATGCGGAGGCAGAGTTAGCACAGAGGTGGGCTCCGGCCCCGCGTGGTCACGCCCAACTCGTTCTGCCCCTGATATGGCCCCGTAGGTCCCACCTTGGCTGTACAGGGGCAGAGTTAGCACAGCGTGGGCATGCCCAACTTCGGCTGCCTGTGCAATGGCCCCGTCGGTTCCACCTCAGCTATGCAAAGGCAGAGTTAGCACAGAGGCGGGCTCCGGCCCCACGTGGTCCCGCCCAGCTCGGTCTGCCCCTGATATTGCCCCGTGGGTCCCACCTTGGCTGTACAGGGGCAGAGTTAGCACAGCGTGGGCATGCCCAACTTCGGCTGCCCGTGCAATGGCCCCGTCGGTTCCACCTCGGCTACCGCGGAGGCAGAGTTAGCGCAGAGGTGGGCTCCGGCACCGCGTGGTCACGCCCAACTCGGTCTGCCCCTGATATGCGGCCGCGTAGGTCCCACCTTGGCTCTACAGGGGCAGAGTTAGCACAGCGTGGGCATGCCCAACTTCGGCTGCCCGTGCAATGGCCCCGTCGGTTCCACCTCGGCTATGCGGAGGCAGAGTTAGCACAGAGGTGGGCTCCGGCCCCGCGTGGTCCCGCCCGGCTCGGTCTGCCCTGATGTTGCCCCGTAGGTCCCACCTTGGCTGCACAGGGGCAGAGTTAGCACAGCGTGGGCATGCCCAACTTCGGCTGCCCATGCAAAGGCTACGCAGGTTCCACCTCGGCTATGCGGAGGCAGAGTTAGCACAGAGGTGGGCTCCGGCCCCGCGTGGTCGCGCCCAACTCGGTCTAGCCCCTGATATGGCCCCGTAGGTCCCACCTTGGCTGTACAGGAGCAGAGTTAGCACAGCGTGGGCATGCCCAACTTCGGCTGCCCGTGCAATGGCCCCGTCGGTTCCACGTCGGCTATGCGGACGCAGAATTACCACGGAGGTGGGCTCCGGCCCCACGTGGTCACGCTCCAACTCGGTCTTGCCCCTGATATGGCCCTGTAGGTCAAACCTTGGCTGCTACAGGGGCAGAGTTAGCACAGCGTGGGCATGGCCAACTTCGGCTGCCCGTGCAATGGCCCCGTCGGTTCCACCTCAGCTATGCGGAGGCAGAGTTAGCACGGTGGTGGGCTCCGGCCCCGCGTGGTCCCGCCCAGCTCGGTCTGCCCCTGATATTGCCCCGTAGGTCCCACCTTGGCTGTACAGGGGCAGAGTTAGCACAGCGTGGGCATGCCCAACTTCGGCTGCCCATGCAAAGGCTACGCAGGTTCCACCTCGGCTATGCGGAGGCAGAGTTAGCACAGAGGTGGGCTCCGGCCGCCGTGGTCGCGCCCAACTCGGTCTGCCCCTGATACTGGCCCCGTGGGTCCCACCTTGGCTGTACAGGGGCAGAGTTAGCACAGCGTGGGCATGCCCAACTTCGGCTGCCCATGCAATGGCCCCGTCGGTTCCACCTCAGCTATGCGGAGGCAGAGTTAGCACAGTGGTGGGCTCCGGCCCCGCGTGGTCACGCCGAACTCGGTCTGCCCCTGATATGGCCCTGTAGGTCAAACCTTGGCTTTACAGGAGCAGAGTTAGCACTAGCGTGGGCATGCCCAACTTCGGCTGCCCGTGCAATGGCCCCGTCGGTTCCACCTCGGCTATGCGGAGGCAGAGTTAGCACGAGTGGTGGGCTCCGGCCCCGCGTGGTCACGCCCAACTCGGTCTGCCCCTGATATGGCCCTGTAGGTCACACCTTGGCTGTACAGGTACAGAGTTAGCACAGCGTGGGCATGCCCAACTTCGGCTGCCCGTGCAATGGCCCCGTCGGTTCCACCTCAGCTATGCGGAGGCAGAGTTAGCACAGAGGTGGGCTCCGGCCCCGCGTGGTCACGCCCAACTCGGTCTGCCCCTGATATCGCCCGTAGGTCCCACCTTGGCTGTACAGGGGCAGAGTTAGCACAGCGTGGGCATGCCCAACTTCGGCTGCCCGTGCAATGGCCCCGTAGGTTCCAGCCCGGCTATGCGGAGGCAGAGTTAGCACAGAGGTAGCTCCGGCCCCGCGTGGTCGCCCAACTCGGTCTGCCCCTGATAGGGCCCCGTAGGTCCCATCTTGACTGTACAGGGGCAGAGTTAGCCCAGCGTGGGCATGCCCAACTTCGGCTGCCCGTGCAATGGCCCCGTCGGTTCCACCTCGGCTATGCGGAGGCAGAGTTAGCACAGAGGTGGGCTCCGGCCCCGCGTGGTCACGCCCAGCTCGGTCTGCCCCTGATAGGGCCCCGTAGGTCCCATCTTGACTGTACAGGGGCAGAGTTAGCCCAGCGTGGGCATGCCCAACTTCGGCTGCCCGTGCAATGGCCCCGTAGGTTCCACCCCGGCTATGCGGAGGCAGAGTTAGCACAGAGGTAGCCTCCGGCCCCGCGTGGTCACGCCCAACTCGGTCTGCCCCTGATAGGGCCCCGTAGGTCCCATCTTGACTGTACAGGGGCAGAGTTAGCCCAGCGTGGGCATGCCCAACTTGGACTGCCCGTGCAATGGCCCCGTCGGTTCCACCTCGGCTATGTGAAGCAGAGTTAGCAGAGCTGGGCTCCGGTCCCGCGTGACCACGCCCAACTCGGTCTGCCCCTGATATGGCCCCGTAGGTCCCATCTTGGCTGTACAGGGGCAGAGTTAGCACAGCGTGGGCATGCCCAACTTCGGCTGCCTATGCAATGGCCCCGTAGGTTCCACCCCGGCTATGCGGAGGCAGAGTTAGCACAGAGGTAGGCTCCGGCCCCGCGTGGTCACGCCCAACTCGGTCTGCCCATGATATGGCCCCGTAGGTCCCATCTTGACTGTACAGGGGCAGAGTTAGCACAGCGTGGGCATGCCCAACTTCGGCTGCCCGTGCAGTGGCCCCGTAGGTTCCACCCCGGCTATGCGGAGGCAGAGTTAGCACAGAGCTGGGCTCCGGTCCCGCGTGACCACGCCCAACTCGGTCTGCCCCTGATATGGCCCTGTAGGTCAAACCTTGGCTGTACAGGTACAGAGTTAGCACAGCGTGGGCATGCCCAACTTCGGCTGCCCGTGCAATGGCCCCGTCGGTTCCACCTCAGCTATGCGGAGGAAGAGTTAGCACAGAGGTGGCCTCCGGCCCCGCGTGGTCACGCCCAACTCGGTCTGCCCCTGATATGGCCCCGTAGGTCCCATCTTGGCTGTACAGGGGCAGAGTTAGCACAGCGTGGGCATGCCCAACTTCGGCTGCCTATGCAATGGCCCCGTAGGTTCCACCCCGGCTATGCGGAGGCAGAGTTAGCACAGAGGTGGGCTCCGGCCCCGCGTGGCCACGCCCAACTCGGTCTGCTCCTGATATGGCCCCGTAGGTCCCACCTTGGCTGTACAGGGGCAGAGTTAGCACAGCGTGGGCATGCCCAACTTCGGCTGCCCGTGCAATGGCCCCGTAGGTCCCACCTCTGGCGGGGGTTGCGGGGGCCATTGTGTGGGCACGTTTTACTTGGGCTGGCCATGCAATACCCCCGTGGGTCCCAGGTCGGCATTTGGGGGGACAGGTTAGCATATATGTTGGCTCGAATGGGCAAAGCGTGGGCGTGCCCAACTTGGACTGCCTGTGAAAGTCCGAAAATGGCACTTTCTGCTGATCTTAGGACAATTTAGTGCAAGTTATGGAAATGTATAATGAGGAGTCCACTTAATTTCATACCTAGTCACCTACAATTGTAATTTTAGGTGTTGTAAAACAACATTTTTGCTTGGCAAACAATTATTACTAACATACTATTTGGCTTGTATGTAGACAAGGCCGTTTTACTTCGAGATTACTTTTTTACTCGGGATGTTGAATTTGAGGGTGAATTCGAAATATGCTAGTCGGAATATAGGTAAAAATCGGTATCTGTAGCCGGCCCAGGCTGGCGCTGTATCCCGATTTCCTCTCCCACAGAAATTAAATGAAAATATTACTGACATTACAAAGCGCAAGGGACAGACACGGACATGAAGTAAACAGGACAGCGCTGTACTGACAACTGGGGATTTAATAAAAAAAATATGGAAGAGAAGAAGTGGTAGAAGTTATACGGAATGCAAAAAGGACGGAAATAAAAGAAATATTCAAGAGGTAGGAGAATCATAGCTAATGTAGATATAAATGCAAATGTAGAAATAAATGAATTAAAAATTATTATAAAGACATTAAGGAATATAACTTTTAACATTATTTCAATCCGACTTAAAAGGATGAAGTTTGAGATGATCATCCACCTAACTAGAAACCTTCCGGCGCCTCATGTAGGGTAGTGGAGGTATAATAGTTTTTTGTCTGACAAGGAAACAGAAAGTGCGCTAACACAGACATCACCACAACCCTTGATTGACTGCGCCTCGTAAAGTTCTCTTGCCTTTTTTTTTTTTCGTGGTACTGTCCGGAGGATTTCTGTCTTTTTGAAGATCGGCGTGCAGTGGAAGTCACGGAAGTGTATTCCGAGATGTCCTGCCGATGAGGAGTTGAGAGATGTTGCATGTTCCCGCTGCATTGTATTAACACACCGGCCAGATTGTCCCACATAAACTTTCCCGAAGGTGAATGGTATTTTGTATACTATTAGCGGCGAGATGTTTTGGTGGCGCCCTCCTATGGTTCTTCCTTAGTGACGTCATTACCTTGCGAACAACAAGTTCGATGGTGTTTCTAAATAGCATGGTGGAAGCTTGAAATCATTGCGCTCTCAAAGGAACACTGCCAACACCGTCAAAATTAAAGTTCTTTCATTCCTCTTATTTCCGTCGATGATAAATCCTTTTCTGACGTCATAGTCAGCGTTCGGCCAATCGTGGAAGGCCGACCACAGCGACGCTTTCGGTCGCGCACGTCGTCAATACCGTTGCGGCATGGTATGTATTTATGCTCGTGCTTCACTCTGCAATCATCGTGATGGTCTTGAGGTGAATTGATCTAGAGGTGCACAGTCTCTTCAGCTTGTTCGGTGCCGAAGATACCGGTGGAATGTCAAATCTAAAAGCAACTTTTTTATTTAATGTGATAGCCGGTGTACGTATGGCATAACTGCTGGACGTCTGTTCCTCTTCTTGCTGTTTTTTTTTTTGTTGTTTTGAACTAATCATATTTTCGAATACCTCCGATAAGATGGTGTAAGGGTAACCAGAAGCCTTGAGTCCTTCCACTTCTGTTTCAAAGCTCTCTCTCGCCTTATGGTCACACGATTTCTGGAGAGAAGCGCAGAGACAGGTATTTACAATCTCCCTTCTTGTCAGTTTGTAATGCGCTAACTCATCTTGGAGGGTTTTTTTTCCTAGGAACGCACATTTAGCAGGTGTGGCCATTCAGGAAGACCAGTTGTAACTCAAGAAATTGGAAGGTGTTTTATTTCGGTTGGCAGCTCGTAGGTGAAGTTCAGCCCCTGAGCATTTTTCATAAAGGTGGCTCTTATGTCGTTGATTCGTTGGTCGTCGGTCATCTTACATGGTTTGTTTAGAAGGATCAGACAGCCATCAACATATATGTAGACTTTTTATACTTCGGTAGTGGAAAGACTCTGGGCGAGGGTCGGTCACATTGCGACAATAAGATATCGCACAATTCGGGCGCCACCATGACCCGATACAAATGCCTTTCTTTTGCAAGTTATATTTGCCGTTGGAAAAGACAAATGTAAATGTTAAGTAGAATGTGCGATATCTTTTTGTTGAAGTGCGACCGGGCCACCGCCCACAGTCTTTCCACTACCGAATTAGCAAACATTCTACTTAACATCAGTCTCTTTGAACGGCAAATATTACTTGCAAAAGAAAGGCACTTGTTTTGGGCCGCGTGTGGCGCCGGTATTGTGCGATATCTTCTTGTCGCAATGCGACCGGGCCACCACCCAGAGTCATTCCACCACCGAAGTAGCAAACATTCTACTTAACATTTACATTAGTCTCTTTCAACGGCAAACATTACTTGCCAAAAAAAGGCATTTGTATCGGGACGTGTGTGGTGCCAGTATTGTGCGATATCTTCTTGTCGCAATGCAACCGGGCCATCGCCCAGAGTTTTTTCACTACCAAAGTAGCGAACATTCTACTTAACACCCACATTCGTCTTTTTCAACGGCAAATATTACTTGCAAAAGAAAGGCATTTGTATCGGGTCGTGTCCAGCGCCGGTATTGTGCGATATCTTCTAGTCGCAATGCGACCGGCCCATCGCCCAGAGTCTTTTCACTATACCGAAGCAGCAAGAGTCTACAAATATGTTGATGACTATTTGTTCCTCCTAAGCAAACCATGCAAGGTGACCAACGACAACGACATAAGAGCCTCCTTTATAAAAAAAATGCTCAGGGGCTGAATTTCGCCTACGAGCTGCCAACCAAAAAAACACCCTTAAATTTCTAGACTTAAAACTGATCTTCTTGAATGACCACACATGCTGGATGTACATACTTAGAAAAAAAATAAAAAAGCTACTCTAATATGAGTCTGCGCATTCCAAACTGACAAAAAGGGCGATTATGAATAACTGTCTCTTCGCTGCTCTCAAGAAATCGTGTGACCATAAGGCGAGAAACAGCTATGAAACACAAGTGCAAAGACTCAAGGCGTCTGGTTGTCCTTATACCATCCTATTTAAGGCCGTCAAACACATGATTAGTTCAGAGCCCCCCCCCCCCACCCCCAAAAAAGAAAGCTCGTGGTACACCTAATTACTTCTTATGAGTTGTGAATGCAAAAGAATGCATGTCGTTCTTCCACTTCCTTACGTACTTGCGCCGACGGCCAAGCGCGCGCTCTCCTTGCCGCGCTGACCTTGGGCGTGGAGCCGCTGCCTCGCTCGGCGGTCAGACGCTTCGTGTTACCGGCGCGCTGGCGGCGCGGACACGCAGCGCCATGGGTGGCGGTCGTTGAAACTGACGCGCAGCGGCCAATGGGAGCTTCGTTTTTTGAAACTTTGACGCGCGCCAGCCAATGGGACCGAAGCCAAATTCATCAGATTTCGGCTTCACTGCGCTCCATTGGGAGCGGGAAACTAGGTGCCGTTTGGCTAAGCCTTTCGCGCGGCTTCAAAGCTGGGAGCCATCAGATCTCAGCTTCACTTGGAGAAAGGAGTTTAGGTGCCGTTTGGTGCGACTTCAAAGCTGAGGACTTCGGCTCGCTCTATTGGACAGTTAATGCTTTCACATTAAAAAAAAAAAGCAAGAAGAGGAACAAACGTCCAGCAGTTATGTCACATACACCGCGGCTGCCACATAACATAAAAAAGTTGCATCCAGATTTGACGTTCCACCTGTATTTACAGCATCGGACAAGCTGAAAACACTGTGGCCCAGGATCGATTCACCCAAACCATCCGGATGGTGGTAAAGTGAAGCACAAGCATAAATACATATTAAGCTGCAACGGTATAGTATACAAAAGAGCATTCACGTGCGGGAACGTTTGTGGGACAATCTGGCCGGTGTGTGAAAGCAAAACTGCCGGAACATGCAACATCTCTCAACAACTCACAGGCAGGACATCTCGCAATACACGCCCGTGACTGCCACTGCACGCCGATCTTCAAAAAGACAGTAAGTCCTCGGACAGTACCTTGGAAAAAGGTGAAGAGAACTTTAGGAGGCGCAGACCATCAAGGTTTGTGATGATGTCTGTGTCAGTGCACTTTTTGTGTCCTTGTCAGACAAAGAACTATTATACCTCCTCTACCTTACATGAGGTGTCAGAAGGTTTCTAGTTAGTTGGATCATCATCTCAAACTTCATCCTTCAAAGTCGTGTTGAAATAATGTTAAAAGCTATATTTTTTAATGCCTTTAATACTTTTTTTAATATTTTTAAATGTATTTCTACATTTCCATTTATATCTATATCTGCTATGATTCTCCTACTTCTTCCATTTCTTTCGTTTTATTTTCGTCCTTTTTGTCTTCCGTGTAACTTCTTCACTTTTTTCTTCCCTTCCTTAGCTTTCTATTAAACCCCCAGTTGTGAGCATAACACTATCCTGTCTACTTGATGTCCGTGTCTGTTCCTTGCGCTTGCTTTATAATTTCAGTCTGTTGAACCATCTAGCCCAGCTTAATATTCTAGTACATGAAAATCTGAAGAGCTTTTTGTTACAGTTCGTGCACTTATAATTCCCAGTTTCCGATGCTGGCTGAAGACGTTTTATTGAGCTATGAAATCGTGGGAAATATTACCAGTTTCAAAATTTCGATCATTTTCCAGTAGATGAAAAGGGAATGAGGCATGCCAAGTTTGGGATGGACTGGAATGCTCCACATTATATGGGAATCATGCCGATGACCACGAACGGGATGATGTTTACCTTGGGACCTTTGGCGTACTGCCCACGTAGGCTTACTGAGGTCCCATAAGGAAAGCCCTTGTGGGCTGCCGATCTAGGCCCTCTGTGGGACTACTATAATAGGGCCAGATGAACTTAGAAAGATAGAATATAGAAAAAAATAGGAAGAATAACTTAGGAAAATTTCTCTATATATTCTATTTTCCTAAGTTCAGCTGGCCCTATTTAGTATTATGCACCAACAAGCTCAACTAAAGCCCGTTCCTCCGTGGGCCCCACGTGGGGAGACCATGTTGGCTGCTCCTCCGGTGGACCCCACGAAGAAGGCCCACGTGGTTTGCCCAAGTACACCCATTGTGGGTTCAAAGAGGAGACCATGTGGGATGCCCAATTAGGCCCCGTGTTGGGTCCCCGAGGGCAGTCCAGGTAGGCTACCCAAGTTGGCCCCACCTGGGCCCGACTTTCAAGACCGACATAGGACCCACGTGGGGCCCCCTATCAAAACCCGCCTTGCGCTACTCGGGTGGCATCTTTGGCTCGTCGGGCACTTTGACAGTGATGTAGCAAACCCGAGAAAGACCTTTAAAAAGCCAAAGAAAAGTACTTTGATACTAACTGACGCCTTGAAGCAAAACCTTACGAGGCCCAAGTTGGGACACTAGGATAGCCAGGCATGGGCCCAGTTAGGTGTTTCTCTGGTCTGGTGCATTAAACCCGGTTGCCTGAATTCAAAGGCAGCCGCCCATGCACATAAATTATATTTTTCTCATATTCCAGGTTCGACGCCCGACACAACCTGGAGCAGCCGCACAGTGCAAAACTTTTCAAGCATCGAACAATGCGTGTATGACTTCTTTACTTACGAGAATCTACCCATCAACAAAAATGTGAGTGCGCGAAACTTTATAGTACGCAAGAATTGTTTGGAGCTCGAAGTATCGGACACTGAGCGCGGAAAGGATAAAATAATTTGCCATGATATTTATAATATAATTTTAATTTTTTCGACCGTTTATTTATTTTTTTAAGCTCGGAAATGTGTCAAGGGCTGTCTAAAAAGCACGTTTTCTGCAGTTCACAGCATTTCATGTACTTTATTTCACCTTATGGTGTACTGCAGGAAAGGCTACAAGCGCGAGCTCCTTGCTCTAAGGCACATCTCGTCGGCACAAGCTCTCATGCATTAAGGGTAGCTGCCAACGCTATGAGATCGCGCTTCTAGCCTTCGCTGCGGTATAACATAAGGTCGAACGGAGTGCAGCTGTTCCACGAATGAAATTTTATAAGTATTCGCCTTCGTAATTGTCGACCACATTGTAAAACAAGCTGCTAGATAAAATTGTTACTCTGAGACATAGGATTTCAGAGATCCACTTAAAACACATGACCTGGGCAGATGCTGAGTAGGCTACTGTACAAAAAAACCTAAATAGTTTACCATAAAGCTGCATTTGATAACTTGCCAAAGAGTCTCAGCGAGCCTCTAAGACACCGAGGAAACTACTTTTCAAGTTCTTCGGAAGTATCTTCAAATGAACAATTCAATCGCCAAACAACTCAGTTCCTAAGTGTTTTCTATTACTTTACAACACCATTGAAAAGGGAAATAGTAATCGACCTTTTCGTTTCTTGCAGGAAATAAAGAATATAACCAAGCTGATGCACTCTTTGATTGCCGAACTCTTGATGTTGCCACCAACGTATGAGGTGAGATTACTTACTTGCCTTCCTCCATTCAAGGCATATCAGGCGTGTATCTTTAGAAAAGAGACTCAATGACAACTTGAGAAACGGGGCGGGGTTCGTCCTTTGGCATTCTTATCGAATAATGCCGTAATCTCGTTGGCTGCGGTAACAAGATGGCCAGGACTGGAAACGCCTGGGGTTTCTTAAAGGACACTGACAGGGTATTTACGCTCGCCAAGGTTTTTATTTGTACATGATATATGAGAGCCCAGCTGCCCAGAACACAATTTGTGGCTCGAAATACGTTTTTTTCGCCCGAAAACTGCCGATCGAGAACTGACCAGTTGGAGTCGCGCTCGCTCGCTTCTTCTTGGTCACGTGCTGTTTCTATGGTTTAGACACAACTCCCAAAGACAATCAAAGTCGTGAATCGTCGAAGGGACACACTCAATACTAGAAATAGACAAAAAATGTGATCCCCATTTTTCGTAGCTTTTAAAAAGCTGCAAATACGTTGATAAAAAAACAAGTTGCTTAGCCATATGATTTCCGCTATTTTTCTCCTCCTCCATACTTCTTCTTCCTGCCCATCCACTTTCAATCCCGGTTTTGAGCAGTGCGTTTTTTTTACTTTATTAAACGTATACTGAACACTGTAGCAAAAGATTGACTGGGTAGTCTTTTTACATCATAATAAATCGCTTGACAAAAAAAATATTAAATAAAATTTGGGGGTGTCAGTGTCCCTTTAAGCTGTCAGTACAGCCATGACATCGTCAATAGCAGCAGTCAGGTGGCTCCGTGATGGCGCTTCGAACGAATGGTCTACCGTATTACCGCTTTTGCAACCATAGGCCAAATTCAGAACAAATGTTGTGCTGTATTCCTATACGACAAAAAATTTACAGAAACTTGCGGTGGCGCGCTGTGTGTAGCGAGTGCTTACGAGCACTATTCGTAAGTCAAGAAGACCGTATAAAAAAGTCAATGAATGAAGCACAATGAAACTTTCCTCAAGGGTGTCTTTAGGCAGTGCATTTACAGTACTTAGTGGGGTGCGCGTTTTTAAGGCAAAAGTGCGAGACAAAACGAACGCGCTATTCCAATGTTCAAGGAAACTTAAACCAACCGAATGGCTGAGAGCTTTACTCACAGCTGGCTCCGCAAAGGCTCAGATCGACTTTTGAGTGCTACTTTCTTTCGGGTCTTTGTTTCAGGTGGTAACTCGCTGAACAACTGAAAAGTTGCGTATCGCTAGTACAACGATTTAAGTCAAGAACAAAGAAACAAACAAAATTGGGAGCTCAGCAAAGTATCCACACAATCACACTTCTTGTAACCGGTCGGGAATAAGTTGTATACTGCCCCCTTATTACTACATTTATCATTACGTTTGCAGTGTTTCCAGTCAGACAAGATTTTAAAATTCAGTAACTTGGCGAAAAACAATTATTGTGACCGGTAATTTATTTGGGATGCTCGTTCGGATGTGTCCATTAATTCTATGAGCAAATTTCGAGGTAAATCAGTGACTTAAATTCCGCCGGAACTCACTTCAAGAAGCTAATGATCCGAAGCCAATGGTGACGAGAAACAATATAAGAGTAAAAACAAATATTCGTATGGCTGGTTTATGTTAATGGATTTAATTTTAGAAGTAATATGACTGTGCGTCAAAAATGCTCTCTTTCTGATGAAGCCCAAACTTTTTATCTGAGTAACAATATTTTGTTCAGGTTCGAATCGGTGGCCGTACCTCAAAACAATGTGACAAGAAGTGTTTCTTTTCGCTAAAGAAGCGCAAAAAATACAAGGACGAGGAAGTAAACAGACAAGAGCGCACTCGCAACTGGTTTTATTTGTGAAAAGAATCATATATATAGATTCGAACTAACACATACTCTCTCCTAAGTTCTGTTTAACCCCCGTAACAAAAAGGAATACTCATTCCCCGACAAGGAAAGGGACGTGTCACTTATGCATTTTTTGCCCTTTGCCTGGATTTCGAAGGCCTCGTGCAGTTCTCTAGAAACCCTATCCGGGTATCTAGCCAGAAACCTGGTGTCGCCAAATGACGGGGCACATGGGCAACGACTGCAGTGAGTGGCAAGATGTCCCGATGGAGTGACTTTCGTCGCCGCGGCGTGTTCCCGTGCACGATCATTGAAACACCTTCCCGTCTGGCCGATATAGGACGAGCCGCATGACCTAGGATTTTCGTAGACAACACCCATAGTACACTCTGTGTATTTTGTGTGGTGTCTGGTATCACAGGGATCTTTCGATACAATGTGATTGTTGATCCTACGGCACAGACGCCCCAGCTTAATGGGTGCAGTGAAGACCACAGGCACATCGTAGCGCGAGGCAACTTTCTTAAGATTATGGGTGACTGTATGCATAAACAGGATTAATACCGGCCACGTCGTATTCCTGTCACGGGGCTGCCTCTGTAACCCTTTAATCTTGTTTTACCAGGCTCTTTGCCACCTCGATCAGAGTACCCCGAGGGAAACCCGCTCTCCTAAGCATCGCAATTTCATCAAAACTTTCTTGTGCACTATGCCTGCAGGATTTTTTAAGGGCCACCTCTAGACAGATAGAGGCAATACTTCTTTTTACGACTTTCGAATGGGCAGAGCTATACGGGAGAATAGCCTTTTTTGACCTTGGCTGGTACGTCCAGCAAATGTGGTCCTTCTGGAGACTTAACCGAAGATCCAGGAACTGCAACTGCCCTCGTTTGGCTCTTCATGCGTAAAGTTTAGGCCACTGCCAGAGGTCCCAAACACCTCCAACACTTCCCTCACTTCACATTCTAGTGCGTCAGCCTGATTACTCAGAAGAAGGAAGTCATCCGCAAACCTAAATATCTTGAACCTGCTAGAGTCCCGTAGCTTCTCTAAGACGGCTCTTCCGCACGCACTGAGAAAAAATGTTACACAACACAGGTGCCACACAAGAACCAATGCAGATGCCCCTCTTCTGCACAAAGGTATATCCTACAAAAGAAACAAATGTATGCTTTAAGTAATAACAGAGAAGCTCAAGAAAATGGTCAACGTCAATCCCACAGGAGCTCTGGAACTGAAGAATACCGTTTCTGTCAATGCACTCTCTCACAGACAAAAACAGGGGTTCATAAGGGACTGAATAGAAGAGGTCTTCGACGTCGACAGAGAAAGGGATCAACAATCCCATTGTATCGAAAGATCCCTGTGATACCAGGCACCGCACAAAATACACAGAGTGTACTATGGGTGTTGTCTACGAAATTCCTACGTCATGCGGCTCGTCTTATATCGGCCAGACGGGAAGGTGTTTCAATGATCGTGCACGGGAACACGCCGCGACGATGAAAGTTACTCCATCGGGACATCTTGCCACTCACTGTAGTCGTTGCCCATGTACCCCGTTATTTGGCGACACCAGATTTCTGGCTATATACCCGGACAGGGTTTCTAGAGAACTGCACGAGGCCTTCAATATCCTGGCAAAGGGCAAAAAATGCATCAGTGACACGTCCCGTTCCTTTTCGGGGAATGAGTATTCCTTTTTGTTACGGGGGTTAAACAGAACTTAGGAGAGAGTATGTGTTAGTTCGAATCTATATAAATGATTATTTTCACAAATAAAAACCAGTTGCGAGTGCGCTCTTGTCTGTTTACTTCCTCGTCCTTGTATTTTTTGCGCTTCTTTAGGTGATCATGAACCAACTGGCCCAAATTGCTACATTAATGTTTCTTTTAGATCTAAAGAATGCATTATATATTCGTAAAATATTGCTATCAAAAAGAATGGTGCAGCATCGAGCACAAACACCGACAAGGCTGCATAACTTGCCGATGATATGATTTGTATGCTAATCCCAGGACAATCTTTTTTTTTTAGTTCAATTAATGTTTTTATTGATACGATGCCATCAAAGTAGAGGTATTTATCTGCGAAACGTAGTTACTCTCAATCGCATTCGCTTCGTTCATCCCCAAGTTGACAGTGCGGTGGGAGCTACGCGATCGCCGGACCAATAAACAGCCTCCCTTTCATCTCCCTACCCCACTCTCTGCGCGTGGATAAGGGCCGGGCCGTGATCATGTGACCAAAGAATGGATGGACGCATAGCTGGTCCAACGTGCCCATAGCTTCCACCGCACTGTCAGCCTAGGAGTAATGATGTCTCTGCCCACCCCTTCGAAGGCGGCGTGGAACAAGCATGTCTTCACTCCTTTGGAGATTTCTCCAGGGCTGAGATTTTGGTAACCGCTAGAGCGATACCTATATTGCCCCTCACGGAGGGAGCTAAGGTAGCGTTTTGACACGGTTTGTCCGCTAACGCGAGCGAAGAAAGCGGTTCGTTGTCTACGAAGCGTCATTCGCAGGCAGAAAGAAAATAAGCAAGCATCGTACGGTCGTCTGCTAACATACCGTTTATCGTCCGCTACGAACAGAGTGGTGAAGTGAGGTCGGACGCGGGCTGAAATTAGGAGCGTCTGCAATTTTACGCTGCAAGCCATGAAAAACCCGCGCGATTCTTTTACAAATAATATGTTGTTCCGCTGCCGTACAGGATCTGACATCAACCGGTGGATGAAAAAGTACTTACTAAGGAGAAGCAGATCAGAGACCGCGAGAGTCGAGACCCCTCTCGCTATTTTTGTGCTGATGAGACGTTCTCACCAAAATAATACCCGATTGCGAACTCGCGAACCCGTCGAAAATGTCTCATTGGTTCATTACGCGCAAGCTGCGACGTCATGTCCAATCAGAAGCCTAGAAGGCTCTCGCTCTCAACTTGACCAAACTCTGACCCCCACCGTTTTGTTTTAAAGCTTGAAATGCTGCCTCACTTCAGTCGCCCCAGCCTTCGGCGTTAGAAAAGCGCTAGAAAAGTGAAAGCCGTTTACAACTCCCTGTAACGCCGAACTAGAGCGCAGCTCTTGAGGAGGAGGAGGGAAGGGTACTGAGGGGAGGGTAAACTCCTCCTCCCTCCTCCTCAACTCCTCATCCTACCAAATACTCCTCCTCCCTCCTCCCATCCTCCCCTTCCTCCTCCTCCCTCCCCTCCTCCTTCCTCCTGCCCTTCCTTCTCCTCCTCCTCCCCTTCCTTTCTCTCCCCTCCTCCCTTTCCTCCTCCTCCTCCCCCTCCTCCTCCCTCCCCTCCTCCTCCTCTTCCTCCTCCCTCCCCCCCTCCTCCCTCCTCCTGCCCTTCTTCTCCCCTCCTCCTCCCCTCCTTCTTTCTCCTCCTCCCTTCCGCCTCTCCCTCCTCCTTCCTTCTCCCTCCCTCCTCCCTTTCCTCCTCCTCCCTCCCCCTCCTCCTCCATCCCCCTCCTCCTCCTCCTCCTCCCCCTCCTCCTTCCCTCCCCTCCTTTTTCCTCCTCCTCTCCTCCTCCTCCCCCTCCTCCCGAGGTCACGTGACCCCCCCAGGTCACGTGACCTCGGGCGGTTACGCCGACGGCGACGCCGACGGTGACGGCGACGCCGCTCAAGCCGGAAACGGGCGCCTAAGAGCTGCGCTCTAAAAGGCGTTTCGAAAACTCCAGCTGCCGCAATTTGGCCAGCTGCCAAGTTAATTTCGCCTTTCGGTCCAGCTGCGTCGTTGCCTTTCGTCGAGTCTGAAATGCCTCAATGTTGTTGGCCGCTGCGCGCTTGCGCAGCGGCTAACAACATTGAGGCACTTAGTCGAGGCCATGCTTCCGCCCCAAACACGCCTCACGCTCCTGTTGCGTCACTCACGGCGCTGGAAAGGTTTTTGTGGCGTTTTTATTGAAAACGTTTAAGTCTTCCTGCCATAGCTCCTTACACGGGAGGAAGGCCTACAACATCCTCGTTGGAACCGGCCACCAGATAATAGGAGGGACAGAAAGATAGGACCCCAAAAAATGGCATTAGGAGGCAAGCGCCACTGTGGCCACTTTCCGGCACAGCCTTCTTGTTTCGTTTTTTTGCTTTTTGTTTTCGCGAGAAGAAGGGTAGAACGTAAAATTACCCCTCCCCACATACGACTCACCCCGCTTTCCCAATCCCTCGGCGCATCCTCCTGCCAACAAAAAAATAACAAAAAAAACAATCGTTTTTTTTTTGGTGGTGGGGGGGGGCTGGGAAATATAAAAAAAGAAAGAGAAGGCAGTTCGCCTTGCGACACCCATGTGGCCCTGCATAAAAGATGCTCCTCCTCCCTCTTTCTTTAGTTGGTGTTAGCAAACGCACAAAAGCGACGAGGGCCGTGACGACGCACTTTGGGCACTGCTTGATTGGCCCAATCACATCTCTGGCGTCGGTTGCGATCGGACTTTGTGCGAAACGGAGTATAGAAACTCTTTCTTCTTGAATAGATCACGTGACAGAGGAATTGCTGCGTATTCTTGATCTTTGATGTCCACGATATTTAGAAAGAAGCGTTTTACGAATAGAGCTATCTCGTTTACGAACTACTTTAGACGTTTACAACACCCTGTAATGCCGAATTAGAGCGCAGCTCTTGAGGAGGAGGAGTGAAGGGTACTGAAAGGAGGGTATACACCTCCTCCCTTCTCCTCAACTCCTCATCCTCCCTGCTACCCCTCCTCCCTTCTCTTCCTCCTCGTTCTCCTCCTCCCCTCCTCCTCCTTCCCCCAACCCTCAAGCTGCTCCCTCCTCTCTTCCTCCCCCTTTCCTCCTCCTCATCCCTCTTCCTCCCCTCTTCCCTTCTCCTGTTCACCCTCCTCCCCCTCCTTTCCCTCCCCTCCTCCTCCCCTCCCCTCGTCCTCCTCCTCTCCTCCCCTCC
>JAZHYW010062111.1:0-19351 GCA_037355805.1 Ixodes ricinus
TTTTTTTTGGTGGCTCGTTTCTTTTGTTTTGTCAGCTCGCCGCGTTCTATTTGTATATGAGCACCATCAAAACAACCTGCTTCTCACATTCTCCTGGTGAACCGGTTATGGCCTGCTTGTTTGTCAGCAAGTACACCGTGGTGGTTATTGGCGTCGTTTCCGCGCAACAGTCGTCCAGTGGCGTGTTGTTCACATCTGTGAGATCCGTCGGTAAGCGATCTGTGCTTCCTCCGCTGTTTCGGTTGGTTATCTGCGACGTGTGGATCGTCGGAGTAGTCGCTGGACACCTCGGTGACAGTTTCAAGTTTGGGACCGTTGGAACGTGAGGTCACATGCACCTGGATAGGTCTCACAAGATGGTGTCTCACGAAGGTCGCATCTGATGTATTGCGCTCCGATAAATGCTTCTTTCCCTCAAATTGTTCCAGTTAGGACATCGGCTGATTGACCTGCTGCGTCTTGAACTTCAGCAGCGATAAGTGTCCTACGATAAGGTCGTTAAGCTCTATGACGCTAGTGAGTGTCGTCCTTATTTTCGTGTTCTTCTTTTTCCTTCTTTTGTTGTCTCAGGTTTTGTTATTTCTGAATTCTTCTTCGAGTTCTTCTTCGAGTTCTTCAGTAGGAATGAATGGTTCGATGGTTTCATCCAGATACTTCACCTGAGACTCATAGTTTATTAACCTCCCGGTAATGCCGCTAAGCTCTCGGTTCGTCCATTTTCTGGTAAATCATTCTCAAGATGTTGAAAGAGAGCCGTTACCTCAATTCGAAATTCAGTTCTTTCTTGGATAGAACATTCAATGTTGGCGTCGTTGAAGGTGCGCATGCCTTGGCCGTCTGTTGTGTTGGTTGAAGTCTTGTTCATCTTGCCGGTCAATTGTTGGTACGTTGACTGTTGTGACCGTTCGTTGATGTGTCCAGTCAGGTTCTCACCGTTTCGTTAAGCCGTCTCCCAGGTTTCGGCACCATGATGAGCGGCTGACTGGTCGTTGTTTGATGAACTCAACAACAGCGTTTATTTGCAAATGTTTACATTAAGAATGTCCGGCATCTTTCGCTCATGGACAGCCTCAATCGTCCATCTCGCGCAATGCTTTCCTCGGGATACCCCTTTTTCTTCCTCTCTGTCAGAAGGCCCGCATCTACATAATAAGTTTGAACACCGCGCAAGCGCACTACATGACTACTAATAAAAGCGTAATCACAGGGGATCAAAGAGCTATCCCAAATCCAAAAATGTCATCTCACTGTCTAGTAGTGCCAACGACGATTGGCTGACTCAAGAGGCTCCCACCTTTTTATTTGATATGCCTCCACCATCCCTCTAGACAACTGGTCTTTGTGCTAAAAACTTCTGTGTCACTTAATCTTGGCTTACCCCCACAATCACGTCAATGTATCGCAAGATGTGAGTAATAAAATCTTTCCACCAACTTCGGTGCTCTTTTAAACGAATGTTCAAACACCGCCCCGTTTGACCGATATATACCTGTCCGCACCTGAAAGCTGCGCCAACGATACACGATACGAACTTCGTACCATGTTTCACGGTGCAACCGTGACTTTGGGTGTTTTTTTTTTGTCTTTTTTGCGCGCCCTTTATATGGCGGGGAAATCGGCTCAACTTGAAAAATATCAAGGTAGATGCCGGGAGGGACTGCGGGGAGAGAGACGTGGAAAGCAGAGAGAAGGTGGCTACTATCCCTTACGTTCACTGCATATCGCACAGGTTGAAGGGCGTCGCCCCAAGATACAGAGTGAGTGTCGTTTTTTCGGCCAAAAACAAGTTGAGCCAGATTTTCTATGCCGTAAAAACGCCGGCAAGAAAAAAGAAAAAGGAAAAAAACTAGTCACGGTCTCAACGTGAAACATGGTACGAAGTTGTATGGTGTACCGTTGACGCAGTGTATAAGATGCCTTTCACGTGAGGACAGGTATATATCGGTCAATCGGGGAGGTGTCTGAACATCCGTTTAAGAGAGCATCAAAGTTCGTTAAAAAATCAAAGTTCGTTGAAAGGATTTGCTATACTTTCATCGTGCAACGCATTGTCGTGATTGTGGGTGTCAGCCAAGATTAAGTGACACAGAAGTCATTTGTCATTTTCAAGCACAAAGACCAGCTTTCTAGAGAAATAGAGGAGGCGTATTAAATAAAAAAAGATGGTAGCCTCTTGCGTTAGCCAACCGTCGTTGGTACTGCAAAAGAGTGACATTACATTTTTTTTAAATTTAGGCCAGCTATGTTAATATAAAAGGCCAGCTGAACTTAGAACTTTCCTTTTTTCTCTACATTCTATTTTCCTAAGTTCAGCTGGCCTTTTATAGTAATATACGCACCAACAAGCTCAACTACAGCCTGTCACTCAGCTTTGTTAACCCCTGTCATGGCGCTTTTTT
This sequence comes from Ixodes ricinus, assembly GCA_037355805.1. Classification (NCBI taxonomy): domain Eukaryota; kingdom Metazoa; phylum Arthropoda; class Arachnida; order Ixodida; family Ixodidae; genus Ixodes; species Ixodes ricinus. The sequence goes on from JAZHYW010062111.1 coordinate 2,400, forward strand.
TATTAGTCATGTAATGCGCTTGCGCGAGATCGCACTCCGATAGAATGAAGGGTCGTTTTCGTGTGTCGTCCTAATAAAATGCGTACGTTGATAGTCAGCGCTCGTCCCATGTGTTTTGTCTACGTCGTCGTCTCTTTCGCGCTGTTTCCGCGATGAATTCCCACCAACTCATCCAACTTTCCATTCATCTAGGTTCATCATGTGAAGTATACACATGCCACGCGGTAAATTATCTGATGAAGAGCACCCTCAACGTGGACGTCTGGCTGAACAGACTAGACGTGCTGCTAAACGAACTTCGCTAAACGCTTGTGCCACGCGTAATTATAATTTTGAGTTTTCTAGTATACTTAGGGCAGATAGATTGAGTTCGTGTCATAAAAGATCATAAAATCCCCTTTAGTGCCCTTTAAAGGGGTATTTGCACCTATGCGTTTTCTCACCAAGAAGTGGAAATAACAAAAAAACACTCAGCGCCATGCGGTGGCGCTCCCTGAAACTGACGCGCGGCGGCCCATCACTCAGACTTCGGCTTCATTTCGCTCCTGTTTTGCGTGGCTTTTTGCGCAGCTGCCCGTACAATGGCCCCGTCGGTTCCACCTCGGCTATGCGGAGGCAGAGTTAGCACAGAGGTGGGCTCCGGCCCGGTGTGGTCATGCCAAACTCGGTCTGCCCCTGATATGGCCCCGTAGGTCCCACCTTGGCTGTACAGGGGCAGAGTTAGCACAGCGTGGGCATGCCCAACTTCGGCTGCCCGTGCAATGGCCCCGTCGGTTCCACCTCGGCTATGCGGAGGCAGAGTTAGCACAGAGGTGGGCTCCGGCCCCGCGTGGTCACGCCAAACTCGGTCTGCCCCTGATATGGCCCCGTAGGTCCCACCTTGGCTGTACAGGGGCAGAGTTAGCACAGCGTGGGCATGCCCAACCACGGCTGCCCGTGCAATGGCCCCGTCGGTTCCACCTCGGCTATGCGGAGGCAGAGTTAGCACAGAGGTGGGCTCCGGCCCCGTGTGGTCATGCCAAACTCGGTCTGCCCCTGATATGGCCCCGTAGGTCCCACCTTGGCTGTACAGGGGCAGAGTTAGCACAGCGTGGGCATGCCCAACTTCGGCTGCCCGTGCAATGGCCCCGTAGGTTCCACCTCGGCTATGCGGAGGCAAAGTTAGCACAGAGGTGGGCTCCGGCCCCGCGTGGTTACGCCCAACTTGGTCTGCCCCTGATATGGCCCCGTAGGTCCCACCTTGGCTGTACAGGGGCAGAGTTAGCACAGCGTGGGCATGCCCTACTTCGGCTGCCCGTGCAATGGCCCCGTAGGTCCCACCTCGGGCGGGGTGTGGGGGGGGGCATAGTGTGGGCACGTCGTACTTGGGCTGGCCATGCAATACCCCGTGGGTCCCAGGTCGGCATTTGGGGGGTCAGCTTAGCATATCTGTGGGCTCTAAGGGGGCAAAGCGTGGGCGTGCCCAACTTGGACTGCCTGTGAAAGTCCGAAAATGGCACTTTCCGCTGACCTTAGGACAATTTAGTGCAAGTTATGGAAATCTATAATAAGGAGTCCGCTTAATTTTATACCAAATCACCTACAATTGTAATTTTAGGTGTTGTAAAAAAACACTTTTGCTTGGCAAACATTTATTACTAACATACTAATCGGCTTGCATGTAGAGATGGCCGTTTTATGTCGAAAGGTATTTTTACTCAGGATGTTGAATTTGAGGGTGAATTCCAAACAGGCTAGTCGGAACATAGGTAAAAATCGGTATCTGTAGCCGGCCCAGGCTGGCGTCGTATCCCAATTTCCTCTCCCACTAAAATTATATGAAAATATTACTGAAATTACAAAGCGCAAGGGACAGACACGGACATGAAATAAACAGGACAGCGCTGTACTCACAACTGGGGATTTAATAAAAAAAATATGGAAGAGAAGAAGTGGTAGAAGTTTTACGGAATGCCAAAAGGATGGAAATAAAAGAAAGATATTCAAGAGGTAGGAGAATCATAGCTAATGTAGATATTTTGAAGAAAGATCCGTGACTTTAAAATCCACAACGGCCTCCTGTACAAGCACAACTATGCACCTGATGGAAAGCGGTGGTTGCTTGTCGTTCCATCATCATTACGTCAAGAGATTTTACGATGTCTTCATGATGACCCTACTGCCGCACATCTTGGCCTTTTCAAAACCTATGCCAGAGTCCGCCATCGCTATTTTTGGCCCGGAATGTACCGCACAGTCGCCCACTACGTCCGATCATGTCAACCATGCCAACATCGTAAACGACCACCATCTCCTTCCAGCGGTCTCCTTCAGCCCCTACAGCCACCGCGGTACCCCTTCGAGGTTATCGGAATTGATATTTTTGGTCCCCTGCCTTTATCAACAGCTCAGAATCGCTATATTGTTGTGGCTATTGACCACGCGACCAGATACGTTGAGACCGCATCCCTTCATGAGGCCACTGCCGAAGCCATCGCACGGTTCATCCTCCACAACATTATATTACGCCATGGCGCTCCTCGAGTTCTGATTAGTGACCGCGGAAAATCCTTCTTGTCAAGAACTGTTGAAGCCTTACTGCAAGCCTGCAACGTTGATCACCGACTGACATCACCTTATCACCCGCAAACCAACGGCCTTACAGAACGCTTCAACCATACACTCGCGGACATGCTCTCTATGTACATCGCCAACACCCACTCCAACTGGGACACCATATTACCATTTGTCACATTTGCCTATAACTCGGCCATTCAATCCACGACTGGATTCTCACCCTTTTATTTGCTGCACGGCCGTGAGCCTTCTACCACACTGGACACTATTATTCCATACCCGTCTGACATTCTCGACGAGGATACCAATTCACAAGCCTCCTACCGTGCAGAGGCTTGCCGCCAACTCGCCCGTACACGCACATTACTCCATCAACAAGCCTCCAAACGCTCCTATGATGACCGACATCAGGATCACCAATATAATGCGGATGACCTCGTACTCATACATTTTCCTGTCCGCCAACGTGGGCTTTCCGAAAAACTCCTCCCAAAATACCAAGGACCGTATCGAGTCATTTGCCAAACATCCCCTGTCAACTACCTCGTGGAGCCTGAACAGCCTTCATCTGACCGCCGCAACCGTGGTCGGCATGTCGTGCATGTCGGTCGGCTCAAGCATTTCAAACCTCGCCAGCCCGAACCTTAGCAGGCTGGCTCTACCTTCGGCCAGGATGGCCTTCTCCGAAGAGGGAGCATTTGTGGCGACCAAGTGGCGCGACCAGCGCTGCCAACTTGGGCGCCGAAGTGCTCGAGGGACAGCGCGTGCTAAGGCGTGATTGCGCGCGCGTTTCAGAATAGATTCAGTCTTGGCTGGGCAAACCGTCGTCTCCGCCTGCTTATTCTGTGTCCCCAAAACACCCTCACAATATAAATGAATATGTAGAAATAAATGAATAAAAATTATTATAAAGACATAAAGGAATATAACTTTTAACATTATTTCAAGACGACTTTAAAGGATGAAGTTTGAGATGATCATCCACCTAACTAGAAACCTTCTGGCGCCTCATGTAGGGTGGTGGAGGTATAATAGTTTTTTGTCTGACAAGGACACAGAAAGTGCGCTAACACAGACATCACCACAAGCCTTGATTGACTGCGCCTCGTAAAGTTCTCTTGCCCTTTTTTTTTCGTGGTACTGTCCGGAGGACTTCTGTCTTTTTGAAGATCGGCGTGCAGTGGAAGTCACGGACGTGTACTGCGAGATGTCCTGCCGATGAGGAGTTGAGAGATGTTGCATGTTCTCGCTGTATTGTATTAACACACCGGCCAGAGTGTCCCACACAAACTTTCCCGAAGGTGGATGGTATTTTGTATACTATACCGTTGCGGCATTGTATGTATTTATGCTTGCGCTCCACTTTGCAATCATCGTGATGGTTTTGAGGTGAATTGATCTAGGGGCAGAGTCTCTTCAAGTTGTTTGGTGCCGAAAATACCGGGGGAATGTCAAATCTGGATGCAACTTTTTTATTTAAAGTGATAGCCGGTGTACGTATGGCATAACTGCTGGACGGTTGTTCCTCTTCTTGCTGTTTTTTTCTTTTTGTTGTTTTGAACTAATCATATTTTCGAATACCTCCGATAAGATGGTGTAAGGATAACCAGGAGCCTTGAGTCTTTCCACTTCTGTTTCAAAGCTCTCTCGCCTTATGGTCACACGATTTCTGGAGAGCAGCGCAGAGAAAGGTATTTACAATCTCCCTTCTTGTCAGTTTGTAATGCGCTTACACATCTTGGAGTTTTTTTTGTTTTTTAGGCACATACATTTAGCAGGTGTGGCCATTCAGGAGACCAGTTGTAAGTCAAAAAAATTGGAAGGTGTTTTGTTTCGGTTGGCAGCTCGTAGGTGAAGTTCAGCCCCGAGCATTTTTCATACAGGTGGCTCTTATCGTCGTTGATTCGTTGGTCGTCGGTCATCTCGCCTGGTTTGTTTAGAAGGATCAGATAGCCATCAACATATTTGTAGACTTTTGGTACTTCGGTAGTGGAAAGACTCTGGGCGATGGGCCGGTCACATTGCGACAATAAGATATCGCATAATACTGGCGCCACACATGACTCGATACAAATGCCTTTCTTTTGCAAGTTATATTTGCCATTGAAAAAAAGACAAATGTGGATGTTGAGTGGAATGTGCGATATCTTTTTGTCGCAGTGCGACCGGGCCACCGCCCACAGTCTTTCCACTACCGAATTAGCAAACATTCTACTTAACATCCACATTAGTCTCTTTTCAACGGCAAACATTACTTGCAAAAAAAGGCATTTGAATCGGGCCGTGTGTGGTGCCAGTATTGTGTGATATCTTCTTGTCGCAATGCAACCGGGCCATCGCCCAGAAGTTTTTCCACTACCAAAGCAGCGAACATTCTACTTATCATCCACATTCGTCTTTTTCAACGGCAGATATTACTTGCAAAAAAGGCATTTTGTATCGGGTCGTGTGCGGCGCCGGTATTGTGCGATATCTTCTAGTCGCAGATGCGACCGGCCCGTCGCCCAGAGTCTTTTCCACTATACCGAAGCAGCAAGAGTCTACATATGTGTTGATGACTATTTGTTCTCCAAAGCAAACCATGCGAGGTGACCAACGACGACATAAGAGCCACCTTTATAAAAAAAAATTCTCAGGGGCTGAATTTCGCCTACGAGCTGCCAAATCGAGAAAAAAAAACACCCTCCAATTTCTATACTTAAAACTGATCTTCCTGAATTACCACACATGCTGGATGTACATACTTAGAAAAAAAAATCTACTCCAACATGAGTCTGCGCATTCCAAACTGTTAAAAAAGGGCGATTATGAATACCTGTCTCTTCGCTGCTCTCAAGAAATTGTGTGACCATAAGGCGAGAAACAGCTATGAAACACAAGTGCAAAGACTCAAGGCGTCTGGTTAATTGTCCTTAAGACCATACTATCTGAGGTCGTCAAAAACATGATTAGTTCAAATAAAAAAAAAGAGGGCTCGAGGTACACCTTATCAGTTGTGAATACAAAAGAATGCATGTCGTTCTTCCACTTTTTTATTTTGTCTGTGGCGTACTTGCGCCGACGGCCAAGCGCGCGCACTCCTTGCCGCGCTGACCTTGGGCGTGGAGCCGCTGCCTCGCTCGGCGGTCAGATGCTTCAGTGTTACCGGCGCGTTGGCGGCGCGGACACGCAGCGCCATGGGGTGGCGGTCGTTGAAACTGACGCGCAGCGGCCAATGGGAGCCTCGTTCCTGGAAACTTAGACACGCGCCAGCCAATAGGACCGAAGCCGAAGCTCATCAGATTTCGGCTTCACTGCGCTTCACTGGAAGCGGGAAACTAGGTGCCGTTTGGCTAAGCGTTTTGCGCGGCTTCAAAGTTGGGAGCCATCAGATCTCGGCTTCACTTGGAGAAAGGAGTTTAGGTGCCGTCTGGTGCGACTTCAAAGCTGAAAACTTCGGCTCGCTCTATTGGACAGTTAATGCTTTCACATTAAAAAGCAAGAAGAGGAACAAACGTCCAGCAGTTATGTCACATAATAATAGGAGTTTATTTTCCAACAAAGTACAGGTTGGAGGGCGGCTTGGAAAAAAGCTGTTAGCACAGCTTGACTGGTCCCAAGCCCCCACGGCATCAGCAGCAGCAAAACAATAAAAAAAAAATCATTAATTTTTTTTTACTTCAAAGAATCATTTGCACATATATTAAAAACAAAGTCGAGCTCTATAAGAGGACACTGCCGCAGTGTTTTCGAACGCAAACACATGAAATACACCCACAAGAAAAACATACATTGCACAAAACCACTCTCGTATAAGAAATACAACAAAACATTCAAAAACAACAAAATATTCAAAAGCATCTTTCAGTCACGGTCGTTCCGGCTAGAGATCATCATTTCCCGCAGACCGCCCACTGATAAGTTATCAAGTTCTATGTGATTTGTAGAAAGCTGATTCAGAATTGTTGGAAGTGTGTGAGCTATAGTTTGACGACCGTAATCAGTTCTAGAGAAAGGCACTTGCCAGGGTAACATTATGCGTGTTTGATAACTGTATTCTCTTCTTTTTAGATTTGATAACTCTTCAAGATGTCGTATGTGCATATTTTGTTCAATTTTATATTTTAAGCATAGGCGATATCTATACAAATCAAAAATTTTCATCACACCAAGTTCACTGAAAAGCAAATCTGTCGGGTATTCCAGTGAAACATTGCAAATACTTCTTAATATCTTTTTTTGCAATACGAATACCTTTTGAAGATTGGTAAGTGTGGTTGTACCCCATATTAAATGACCATAGTTTATGTGGGAATAAAATAAAGAATTATATAGTAACAGTTTTATTCTACGTGGCAAGATATGCTTATTGCGGTATATTAAGCCAGCAACGCTGGATAATTTGGATATAATGAAATTAATATGATCATCCCATGACATAGTCTCCGAGAAAGATATACCTAGGGTTTTAAATGCTGAAACTAATTCTATTTTAGTGGAGTTCAAAAAAATTGCATTGGTTATATTTACTTGTTTATTCCTTGGGCGGAATAAAATTGCCTTGGTTTTATTTACGTTCACTTTTAAAGCGTTACTTTGACTCCATCTCTCTAGTTGCCTGAGTGCATCATTCGCGTTATCTATGAGTTCGGTGGCGGTATCACCAGTAAACAATAAAGTGGTGTCGTCAGCATAAATTATGAACTTCGCTGTTTGACATATATTTATGACGTCGTTCACATAAAGGTTGAATAAAAATGGTCCAAGGATGCTTCCTTGAGGAACGCCTGATCTAATTGATTTTACTACAGATGAATGACCGTTGATATTTACATATTGTTTACGATAAGACAAATATGAATTAATAAGCGCTGATGACTGACCACGAAATCCATACATTTCTAACTTCTTAATAAGCAAGTCATGATCAAGATAGTCAAAAGCCTTTGTAAAGTCAATGAACAGGCCAAGCGTTAGTTTTTTATTTTCGAAATTTTTAAGAATATATTCCTTTTGTTCAAGCAGAGCAAGTTCAGTTGACCTTTGTTTGCGGAAGCCAAATTGAGATGTGCTGATCAAGCTATGATTGTCTGCAAACGCTGTCATTTGAGTTAACAAAAGTTTCTCGAGGCCCTTCGAAAATACTGACAAAATTGAAACGGGTCGGTAGTTTCCCAAATCATTTTTATTACCTTTCTTATATAAAACTACAACTTTCGCCAATTGCATCCGCTTAGGAAACACGCCGTTTAAAAGGCAAAGGTTAAATATATGCGTTAAGCAAGGGCATATAATGTCAATTATGTATTTAACAGGCTTTATTTGGAAACCATCACAGTCGCAACTTTTACTATTTTTTAATGCATTAAATACGTTAACTACATCTGTGTCTGTTACAGGGCTAAGAAACATGGACGCGCAGTTTCGAGAACTTATAAGCTTGGAAACATCTAATTCAGGACTTTCTTTGCTTAAACTAACGAAGTATTCATTGAATAGATTTGCTAACGCTTGGCCTGTCACATCGTTACCATTGTAGCTTATCTTTTCTATATGGTTTGGAGTATATGTACGATTTAGAACTGAGTTTAGTTTTTTCCATAGGATATCACTTCTGTTATGACATGCTAAAAAAGTATCAGCAAAATATCGTTCCCGGGCGTATCGAATTTCTTTGTTTAATTGGTTTCGATAACGTTTAAAACTTTGTAGTTTTTCGGACTCTCTTGTTTTTACAAATTTTTGATATAGCATATTTTTTGTACGTATTTTGTCAACTATCTCTTTTGTTACCCATGGCTTACGAATCTTTCTAGAAGTTCTTCTTGATTTATATGGAAAACATCTTATATAGAGCTCTTGTAATTTAGTCAAGAACATGTTATATGCATTATCTGCATCAGTCTCTTGAAGTACATAATTCCAGTCTACTAAAGAAACTTCTCGTCTAAATTTATCCAGGCCATCTGGCGTTATATCCTGAAACTGCACCGACTGATTGACTTTTTTACTTATATTTGTCTTTACACAGAGAAATATACCCAAGTGGTCGCTTATATCAGTTACTACAATGCCAGATTTAATCTGTGACTCAGGAAAGCTCGTAACGAACAGGTCAAGTAATGTGGAAGATTCAACAGTAATCCTAGTAGCCAAAGATATCGTATATATACATCCGCTTGCTTTAATCAACGCTTGCTTTAACACCGCGGCTGCCACATAACATAAAAAAGTTGTATCCAGATTTGACATTCCACCTGTATTTTCAGCATCGGACAAGCTGAAAACACTGTGGCCCAGGATCAATTCATCTCAAAACCATCCGGATGATGGTAAAGTGAAGCACAAGCATATATACATACCATGCCGCAACGGTATAGTATACAAAAGAGCATTCACCTGCGGGAACGTTTGTGGGACAATCTGGCCGGTCTGTGAAAACAAAACTGCCGGAACGTGCAACATCTCTCAACAACTCACAGGCAGGACATCTCGCAATACACGCCCGTGACTGCCACTGCACGCCGATCTTCAAAAAGACAGAAGTCCTCGAGACAGTACCTTGGAAAAAGGTGAAGAGAACTTTAGGAGGCGCAGACCATCAAGGCTTGTGGTGATGTCTGTGTCAGTGCACCTTCTGTGTCCTTGTCAGAAAAAGAACTATTATACCTCCACCACCTTACATGAGGTGTCAGAATGTTCCTAGTTAGTTGGATCATCATCTCAAACTTCATCCTTCAAAGTCGTGTTGAAATAATGTTAAAAGTTATATTTTTTATTGTCTTTAATACTTTTTTAAATATTTTTAAATGTATTTCTACATTTCCATTTATATCTACATCTGCTATGATTCTCCTAGTTCTTCCACTTCTTTCTTTTTATTTTCGTCCTTTTTGTCTTCCGCGTAACTTCTTCACTTTTTTTCTTCTCTTCCTTAGTTTTCTATTAAACCCCTAGTTGTGAGTATAACACCATCCTGTCTACTTCATGTCCGTGTCTGTTCCTTGCGCTTGCTTTATAATTTCCGTCTGTTGAACCATCTAGCCCACCTTAATATTTTAGTATATGAAAATCTGAAGAGCTTTTTGTTACAGCTTGTGCACTTATAGACCGTTCCAGCTCTTATCTTCCAGTAGAAAAATGCTGAATCACTGGACTGTTACGCATGCCCGGCGTCTCATATTTCGTGGAAGACAGCTACTGCGCACGCTCAGAACGCCTTCCACAGCCCAGAAGACAAAGATGGCAGCGTCCAGAAGGCGGTATTTGGAAAGGTCTATAATTCCCAGTTTCCGATGCTGGCTCAAGACGTTTTATTGACCTATGAAATCGTGGGAATTATTATAAGTTTAAAAAATTGGACTGGAATGCGTCCACATTATATGGGAATTACGCCGATGACCACGAGCAGGATGATGTTTGCCTTGGGACCTTTGGTATACTGCCCACGTAGGCTTACTGAGGTCCCATAAAGAAAGCCCTTGTGGGCTGCCCATCTAGGCCCCCTGTGGGCCTACTATAATAGGGCCAGCTGAACTTAGGAAGATAGAATATAGATAAAAAATATAGAAAGAATAACTTAGGAAAATGTCTCTATATATTCTATTTTATCGTCCTTTAAGTCTATAAGTGCACCAAGTCTATAAGTGCACCAACAAGCTCAACTAAAGCCCGTTCCTCCGTGGGCTTCACGTGGGGAGACCATGTTGGCTGCTCCTCCGGTGGACCCCACGAAGAAGGCCCACGTGGTTCGCCCAAGTACACCGATTGTGGGTTCCACAAGGAGACCATGTGGGATGCCCAATTAGGCCCCGTGTTGGGCCCCCGAGGAGCAGCCAGGTAGGCTACCCAAGTTGGCCCCACTTTGGCCCGACTTTCAAAACGGACGTAGGACCCTCGTGGGACCCCCTATCAAAACTTACCTTGTGCTACTTCAGGGTGGCATCTTTGGCTCGTCGGGCACTTTGACAATGATGTAGCGAACACGGAGAGAAACCATTAAAAAGCCAGAGAAGAGTACTTTAGTACTAGCTGACGCCTTGAAGCAAAATCTTGTGCGGACCCAAGTTGGGCCCATGGGATTGCCAAGCTTGGGCCCAGTTAGGTGTTTCTCTGCTGTGCTGCATTGAACCCGGTTTTTCGAATCCAAATGCAGCCGCCCATGTATAGAAATTATATTTTCCCATATTCCAGGTTCGACGCCCGACACAGCCTGGAGCAGCCACACAGTGAAAAACTTTTCAAGCATCGAACAATGCGTGTATGACTTCTTTACTTACGAGAATCTGCCCATCAACAAAAATGTGAGTGCGGAAAACTTGATAGTCCGCGCGAATTGCGATGAGCTTAAAGTATCGCACACTGAGCGCGAAAAAGGTAATATAATTGCCACGATATTTATAATTTATTTCAGTTTTTCGACCTTTTTTTTTCAGGCTCGGAAAAGGGGAAAGGGCTGTCTAAAGAGGACGTTTTCTGCAGTTCACAGCATTCCCTATACTCTATTTCACCTTATGATGTACTGCAGGAAAGGTTACAAGCGCGAGCTCCTTGCTCTAGGGCACCTCTCGTCGGCACAAGCTCTCGTGCATTAAGGGTAGCTGCCAACGCTATGAGGTCGCGCTTCTAGCCTTCGCTGCGGTATAACATAAGATCGAACGGAGTACAGCTGTTCCACGAATGAAGTTTTATAAGTATTCACCTTCGTAATTGTCGACCACATTGTAGAACAAGCTGCTAGATAGAATTATTACTCTGAGACATAGGATTTCAGAGATACGCTTAAAACACATGACCTGGCCAGATGTTGAATGGGCTACTGCACAAAAAATTTAAATAGTTTACCATAAAGCTGCATCTGATAACTTGCCAAAGAGTCTCCAGCGAGCCTCTAAGACACCGAGGGACCTACTTTTCAAGTTCTTCGGAAGTATCTTCAAATAAACAATTGAATAGCAAAACAACTCAGTTCCTAAGTGTTTTCAATTACTTTACAACACCATTGAAAAGGGAAATACTAATCGACCTTTTCGTTTCTTGCAGGAAATAAAGAATATAACCAAGCTGATGCACTCTTTGATTGCCGAACTCTTGATGTTGCCACCAACGTATGAGGTGAGAGGCCTTACTTGCCTTCCTCTATTCAAAGCGTATCAGGCGTGTATCTTTGTAAAAGGGATCTCAGTAACAACTTGAGAAACGTGGATCGGAGTTCGTCCTTTGGCACTCTTTATCGAATAATGCCGTAATCTCGTTGGCTGCGGTAACAAGATGCTCAGGACTTGCCACGCTTGGCGTTTCTTAAAGGACACAGACAGGGTATTTATGCTCGCCAAGCTTTTTATTTGTACATGACACACGATAGCCCAACTACCCAGAACACAATTTGCGGCTCGAAATTCGTTTTCTTTCCACCCGAAAACCGCCGATCGAGAACTGGCCGGTTTGAGTCGCGCTCATTCACTTCTTGGTCATGTGCAGTGAATTCCCTACACACCCCTAGGGTGTGTAGGGAATTCACTGCACGTACACCCTCCTTGTTTGTCTGAAGGCATCCCCTTAATTCGCAACGACTCCTTTATATTCAATGCCCCCCCCCTAACCCCAGCCCTAAACATTTAGACCCCCCCCCCTAATTTCAATTCCTGGGGAAACCCCTGGTCACGTGCCGTTTCCTATGGTTTAGACACAACGACCAAAGATAATCAAAGTCGTGGGTCATCGAAGGCAAACACTCAATATTAGAAATAAAAAAATACGAGGCCCATTTTTTGCGGCTTCTAAAAAGCTGCTAATACGCAGAGAAAAAAAAGTTGCACAGCCATGTGATTTTCCGTAACTTTCTCCTCCTCTATATTTCTTTTTCCTCGCTAGTCCAGTTTTCGTTCCGGTATCGAGCAGTTGCCTTTTTTTTACTTTATTAAAAATATACTATAACACTGTTGCAAAAGATTGATTGGGTGGTCTTCTGACACCATGTTAAATCGCGTGGCAAAAAAATTATTAAAAAATATTTTGTGAGTGTCAGTGTCCCTTTAAGTTCTCATGCAGCCATGACATCGTCAATAGCAGCAGTCAGGAAGCTCCGTGATGGCATTTCGAAGCAATCGGCTACCCTATTGCCCCTTTCCAACCATTGGCCAAATTCAGAACAATTTTGGTTCTGCACTTTTATACGACCCAAAAAATGTACAAAACTTCCGGTGGCGCGTTGTGTACCGAGTGTCTACGAGTGCTATTCGGAAGTCAAAAAGACCGTATAAATAAGTCAATGAATGGAGCGCAATTCAACTTTCTACAATGGTGTCTTTAGGTGGTGCATTTATAATACTTAAACTTAGTGGGGTGCGCCTCAAAGAAACGTAAACGAACCGACTGTCTGAGTCAACTCTACTCACAGCTGGCTCCACACAAGCTCCGTTCTGCTTTTTAGTGTTAATTTCATTCGAGTCTTTCTTCCAGGGGCGGTAACTCGCTGAACAATTGAAAAGTTGCGCATCGCTAGCACAACGAGCGAAGTCGAGAACAAATGAACAAACAAAATAGGGCGCTCAGCAACGAATCCACACAATCAAACTTCTTGTGTTACTACATCTGTCATCACGTTTGCAGTGTTGCGAGTCAGAAAAATCTCTAAAATTCAATAACTTGGCGAAAACAATTGTTGTGACTGATAATTTATTTGGGTTGCTAGTTCAGATGTGTTCATTAATGCTATGAGCAAATTTTGAGGTAAATCGGTGACTTAAATTTCGCCTGGAGCTCCCTTCAAAAAGCTAATGATCCGAATCCAGTGGTGTCGAAAAATAATATGAGTGAAATCAAATATTCGTGTAGCTGATTTATGGTAATGGTTTAATTTTAGAAATAATATGTCTATGCGTTAAAATAGTATGTTTCTAATAAATCCCAACCGTTTTCTTTTTTTTTTTTTTGTGAGTAACAATATTCTGTTTAGGTGCGAATAGGTGGCCGTATTTCAAGACAATGTGAAAGAGATTATGCACTATACATTTGTAAAATATTGCTATCGAGAAGAATGGTACGGAGTCGAGCAAGAACACCGACAGTGTTGCATAACTTGCCGATGATATGATTTATATGTTGATCCCAAGACAATATTTTTTTAATGCAATGAATGCTTTTTTATTGAAATAATGCCATCAAAGTATAGATATTCATCTGCGTAAGCGTAGTCACTCTCGTCATCACGGTCAGTCGCATTTGCTTCGTTCACCCCATAAGCTGACGGTGCGGTGGGAGCTATACGCGCTCGCCGGAACAATCAACAGCCTCCCTTTCATCACCATACCCCGCTCTCTGTTCGTGGATAAGGGCTGGACCGTGATCATGTGACCAAAGATGGACGCATGGCTGGTCTAACGAGCCCATAGCTTCCACCGCACTGTCAGCTTAAGAGTAATGATGTCTCTGCCTTCCCCTTCGAAGCCGGCGTGGAACCAGGTCACCATCGTGTGCTGCCTTCACTCCTTTTGAAGATTAGCTCCAGGGCTGAGATTCTGGTCACCGCTAGAGCGAGATCTAAATTGCCCCTCGCGGAGGGAGCTAAGGTAGCGTTTGTACACGGTTTGTCCGCTAACACGAGCGAAGAACGCGGTTTGTAGTCTAAGAAAGCGTCATTCGCAGGCAGAAAGAAAATAAGCAAACACCGTACCGTCGTCTGCTAACATACCGTTTATCGTTCGCTACGAACCGAGTGGTGAAGTGAGGCAGGACGCAAACCTTGAAATGAGGAGCGTCTGCAATTTTACGCTGCGAGCCATTGAAAACCCGCACGATTCTTTTGCAAATGGTATGTTGTTCCGCTGCCGTACACGAGATGACATCAACCGGTGGATGATGGAGTACTGTCGAGTCTGATTATAACGAAGTCGGTTATAACGAAATAGGGGGTACAGCGAAGCGATCCCGATTCCCCATTCCCTTTGCACTTCGTCTTAACCGAAGTCGGTTATAACGGAATAGCGGATATAGCGAAGTAATTTCCCGATTCCCGTTGACCTACGTTAGAACCGGTCTCGGCGGTACTAAGGCGAAGCACATCAGAGACCGCGAGACCTCTCTCGCTATTTTTGTGCTGATGAGGACGTTCTCAGCAAAATATTACCCGATTGCGAACTCACGAACCCGCCAAAAATGTTCTCATTGGTTCGTTCACTAGCGCAAGCTGCGACGTCACGTCCAATCAGCAGCTTAGAATGCTCTCGCTCTCAACTTGGCCGCACTCGGACCCCACGTTGTTTTAAAGCATAAACTGCTGCCTCGCTGCTGTCGCCCCAGCCTTCGGCGTCAGAAAAGCGCTCGCAAAGGCGTTTCGAAAACTGCAGCTGCCGCAAGTGTTGGCCAGCTGCAGAGTTGATTTCACCTTTCGGTCCAGCTGCGTCGTTGCGTTTCGTCGAGGTCATGCTTCCCGCCCCAAACACGCCTCACGCTCCAGGTCCGTCACTTACGGCGTCTATACTTCGTTTCAGCTTCGGTCCGAGCGCGGCCGATGTTATGAGCCGAAGGGCCAATCAAACAGCGGAAGAGGCACAACGTCATGGCGTGCTCTCTGCAGTTGATAGGACCAGCCGGTATTCGCCGTCTCTCTGCAGGTGCTGCTCCTCCGCCGGCTAGTCCTATCAAGCGCAGAGAGCACGCCATGACTGCTGCGCTTTTTGCGCTTTTTGATTGGCCCTTCGGCTCATAACATCAGCCATGCTCGGACCGAGGGCTGAAACGAGGTATAGAAAGGTTTTTGCGGCGTTTTCAATGAAAGCGTTTAAGTCTTTCTGCCATAGCTTCTTACACAGGGGAAGGCCTGCGCCATCCTTGTCGGAACCGGCCGCCAAATAATGGGAGGGACGGAAAGACATGGACACGAAAAAGATGGCATTAAGCGCGAGACACATGGACGGCAGAATCGTCCGATCCGACGTCCGATCCGACGTCCGATCCGACAGTCCGAACGCCGCTCCGATTTGCCGCACGCGACAGTTTGAGACACACGCTTCCGACCTGGTACATGCGACACGACAATCCGTTCGGCTCCGCCCAGGACATCCAAGCACTCCAGCGGAGGTCCGCTTTCATAGATCTCTGGTCCCAGATTGACGGTTTAGCTCGCACGAGCGAAGTTAGAGGCTCGCTCTTGCCAGCGCGCATTCTTTGATCGAGGCCATCTTTTCGAAATGGGTCAGCGGGATCTCACGCGTCCGGCTTCCCCTCGCCCGTCCCGTTATCGTGTTCGTCCCGCCAGACCCAGTACGTCGTCAAGACGTTCGCTCAAGCTGTGCTGTCATTGGCTGGACGCTTCCGACAGTCCGTCCGCCGTGCGAAACTATCTGGCACGTTGGACGCACGCCGGATCGCCGATCCGACGCGTCTGAAGCGGCCAAATTTTTCGGATGAGGCAGTCGTACCGCCGGATCGGACGTCGTGATCGGATGGATTTTTCGCGCATGCGTCTCGCGCTTTAGAAGGCAAGCGCCGCCGTGGCCACTTTCCGACACAGCCTTCTTCTTTCGTTTTTTTTTTTTCACGAGAAGGTGTAGAACGTCAAATTACCCTCCCCACATACGACTCACCCCGCTTGCCCAATCTCACGACGCATCTTCCTGCCAACAAAAAATAAGAAAAAAACGATCGTTTTTTTTGGTGGGGTGGGGGGGGTATTTGGGAAATACAAAAAAAAGAAAGAGAAGGCAGTTCGCGCTCTGCGACACCCATGTGGCACTGCATAAAAGATGCTCCTCCTCCTCTTTCTTTAGTTGGTGTTAGCGAACACACAAAAGCGACGAGGGCCGTGACGATGCACTTTTGTCACTGCTTGATTGGCCCAATCACATCTCCTGGCGTCGATTGCGATCGGACTTAGTGCGAAACGGAGTATAGAAACTTTTTTCTTCTTGAATAGATCACGTGACAGAGGAATCGTAGCGTATTCTTGAACTTTGATGTTCACGATATTTAGAAAGAAACGTTTTACGAACAGGAGCTATCTCGTTTACGAACTACATTGGACGTTTACAACACCCTGTAATGCCGAATTAGAGCGCAGTTCTTGAGGAGGAGGAGGAAGGGTACTAGAAAGGAGGGTATACCCTCCTCCTTCTCCTCAACTCCTCATCCTCCCTGCTACCCCTTTCCCTTCTCTTCCTCCTCGTTCTCCTCCTCCCTCCTCCTTCTCCCCTCATCCCTCAAACTGCTTCCCTCCTCTCTTCCTCCTCCTTCCTCCCCCTCTCCTCCTCGTCCCTCCTCCTCCCCCTCCCCTCCCTCTCCTCCTCCGCCGCTCGTCCTCCTCCTCTCCGTCCCCTCCTCACCCTCACCCTCCTCCTCCCTCCCTCGTCCTCCTCCCTCCTCCTCCTCCCCGCGCGTTCCATCATGGGAAATGTCCCATATGCACCGCGCGGGACCCT
>JAZHYW010062112.1:0-61541 GCA_037355805.1 Ixodes ricinus
CACAAAGCGGACGGTCAGAAATCAGTAAAATCAGGCACCTGAACGCAACATTTCAGTACCAGATCGGACTCCAATATATGATGAAAAGGCCACAAAGGGGACGGGCTCAAATTCAGTAAAATCAGGCATGGAAGATTCGCAGCGATGAGGTGGCTCATGTTTTTCGTCTTGCCGCAGCTCCTGAACGTGTCAGCGCGTGCGTCCCCATCCAGCTGGCGGCACGATGACAGCGCAGCTTTGCTCCGGTTTCCGGGCCGCGAGCTACCATCTGCCACGCGCTCGTCGACTACAGTGTTGCCTCCTGGAATCAAGATCACAGAGGACCTCGCTCGTGCTATGCCATCCACAGTGACATCAACGGCAGCGCCTTCAAAGCGACTCCCCTGGCTGCAGCGCGCCAGTGGGCATGGAAGATTCGCAGCGATGAGGTGGCTCATGTTTTTCGTCTTGCCGCAGGTTAGTAGTCGTACACCTTGCCACTGTTTTAAGTCAAATTATGTTTGCCTAGTAGTGCTTCCATGCCCCGGAGCTTGTATTGAATTTTTTAGAGAGTGTATTGAATCTTTTAGAGCTTTGTTGCTTTTGATGTCTGGGGATGTAGAGAAGAACCCAGGCCCTATGAGCAAGCAACAAGAGGATGAATTCCTTGCGCTTGTGCAAACAGTCGCGAAGCTCCAGAGTAGCCTTGCTCTGCTGCAACAGGAGGTAAACCTACTAACACAGAAAAATATCGAAAGCGAAAAATCTGCTTCCGCTCTAGAAGAACGGGTTAACAACCTAACAACTGAACTCGACCTACTAAAGCAGAAGGAATTCGGTAGCGTCACACCTACCGAACCTCAGCTTACTACAGCTCTAAACGAACTTTCGCAGCTGAAAACTCGTTGTGACGACGCGGAGGGGAGATCCCGCCGCAATAACCTTCTATTTTTTGGCGTCACTGACACCGATAGGGAAACGTGGGCCCAGTCCGAGGGCTTGGTAACCGGCTTGTGCTCCAAAAACCTAGGCGTGAATGTCGACTCAAGTAAAATTGAAAGAGCGCACCGCTTGGGAGCGTTCAATCCACAGAAATGTCGCCCTATAATTGTGAAGTTTTCATCATTTAAGGATAAAGAGGGTATTCTTTCGTCGGCATTTAGGCTCAAAGGGACACGTGTTGCTATCAGTGAAGATTTCCCAATTTCTGTCCGACTTGCACGCCGTCATCTTCTTGATTTTGCCAAGCCTAAAGGCACGACTTACAAGCTGCGTCACGATAAGCTGTTTATAGATAACAAGTGTTATGTATTTGACGCCGCTCTTGGTTCCGTGAAAGAAAAAGTGCATAGCAATGCCAGCGTTCATTTCGTATTTCGTCACCCAATCAACCTGCAAAACGCCATGATGTCTGTAGCAAACCTTCTTATCATTCTATTTTATTTACTAACATTAGAAGCTTGATACCAAAAAGAGACGATGTGATTTCTTTGGTTGAAACATGCAACGCAGATTTCCTTGCTCTTACCGAGACCTGGTTAAGCCCTGATATATCCGATAATGAACTTTTTCCTTTGTATCCAAACTTTCGTGTGTATAGATGTGATAGATCTGCTAGGAGGGGGGAGGTGTGCTTTTAGCTATAAAAAATCAAATTCCGTCTCGGGTTATACCGATCGTTACCGACTTGGAAGTTGTTTGGGTGTACGTCGCTACGACGCCCCCGTAATAGTGGCTGTATGCTATAGACCGCCAGATAATGACAAAGAATTTGTTACCAAGCTGTATAAGTGTCTTTCTGAAATCACAACTAAATACCCTAACGCCTATGTTACTCTTTTTGGCGATTTCAATTACCCGAACATTGACTGGTCTGCCCTCTCTTCTAGTTGCGCATTTTCTCAAGAATTTATAGACTTTTGTTTAGATTTCAAGTTTTCAAATGTTATCACTCAGCCTACGAGGATTACTAATCACTGCAGCTATCAACTGGAACATCGAAGATTTTTATCATACTTTCTCCAGGTAATTTCTGGGAAAGAACAGGTAATGAAAACTGGACTCTCTTTAAAGATAACATGATCTACCTAATCGAACATTATATTCCACTAAACCGTATTATATCTGATAACACTAACCCTTGGTTCAATAAAACAATTCATACTCAATTTAATAGGAAAAAAGACTCTATGAAGCTAACTAAGCGTTTTTGACACTACGGCTTCTCGGAACGCCTACCACGACAATGCTGCCAGATTTGTAAATCCGCCATTTATCATGCCAAAACCAAAGTTTTATAACATCGACCTCCCCAACATACTAACCACCGAACCAAATAAGTTTTGGAAAATAATCAACCTGCACTATCACTTCCTTTGCAATTTGTAGATGACGACGGACTTCGCTTTCCGATAAACACGGCGCTCTTGCTGTGCTGACAATTAATTTTGTTCCATCTTTACTAACGAGGACTTGCTGAATATTCCCGACTGGTGTCAATCCATTCACCCTCTTGTGGATCCTATCTTAATTTACCGCGCTGGAGTACTTAAGGCTATAGATCAACCGAAGGTGTCCTCCAGCTCCGGAGATGACCAAATTAACTCTAAGGTATTAATAAACACTAAACACATTTCTTCCACTTTCCTACTGTGACATAGTCTCTCATTCTCTTAAACTCTCTAAAGTTTCATCCGATTGGAAAGTTGCTAACGTCATACCCGTTCATAAAACAGGCGATCGCCAACTAATCAGCAGCTACCGTCCCATCTCCCTCGTCAGCGTTTCATGCAAACTCTTGGAGCATATTCTCTATTCTAACATAATAAACTTTCTAGACTCTCACAACCCCATTTTCAAGCACCAGCACGGATTTCTGCAAGTCAAACTCAGCTAACATTATTTCTAACTGATCTTTACTCAAATTTCGATCCCAGTGTTCAAACTAACGCCATCTTCATTGACTTCCCCAAATCATTTGACAACGTCCTCATCAACATCTTTTAATGAAACTAAGAGATAATAATCTTAACCCCCTTTGTAGTCAATTGCGATTTTCGAATTCCTCACTAATTGCACTCAGTACACTTCTATTAACAATGTAAAATCTACCATGAGCACAGTCACGTCTGGCGTCCCTCAGGGAACCGTCCTTGGCCCTTTTCCTTCTTTATTCTACAACAAATGATCTCCACCATTGCATCACTTCCAAAGTACGTTTGTTCGCCGACGACTGTGTCATCTATAGAGCGCTACATTCAAACCACGATCAACTAATCTTGCAGAACGATCTTTAACTTATAATTCAGTGGTGTCATAAATGGCAAATGGCTTTAAAAATAATAAATGTAAATCGCTATCTTTTCCCCGCAGTTCACATGTTCTATCCTCCTCTTACCACCTTTCTAGTATCCCAGTAACAGCTTGTTCATCATATAAATATCTAGGAATTCATCTGACATCTGACCTGTCATGGATCACTCACATAACATCTGCCATCGCCGATGCTAACTGCACTCTTGAATTTCTTCGCCGTAAGCTCAGAGAAGCTACATTCCTCGTAAAACAACTCAGCTTATAGTACTTTGGTAAAAACTAAACTAGAATCCGCTTCTTCCACATGGTCACCATGGCAGGTCATACCTAACTAACAACCTGCGATCCGTTCAAAGCAGAGACCTCCGTTTTATTTATTCCCACTATTCCGCTGGCACGCAAGCATATCAGGATTTCGACAATCAGCTAACCTTGACAATCTTTCTCACCGCCTAGGGTGTCTCGTCTTTCCCTTCTTCATCGGATCCGTTATTACAACAGTCATCTCAGACAAAGCTTGCTATCGCCTCCTTAGCGCATCTTCCCTTGTCTCGACCATTCTTTTAAACTCCGTCCGATTTCACCGTCAACCGTCACTCACCAAAGGTCTACTTTACCATTGGCCATTTACGACTATTATCTGACACTAAGAAATTTTCTGCAGCCATTAGCTTATTTTTCTCAACCCCGTAACTGGATCACAGCGTGTTTTTGTTGATAAATGGTTGTCTTATTTGTTTGTTGTTTTGAAGTGTTTACTATATGCTAATGCCCCTGAGCCTTCGGGATAAATAAATAGATGATACTGTCGGCGCTTGTTGCTGCCGGCACTCGTTGACTAAAAGTACCTACATAAGTAATACAAACAATCGGTATGCAGTTCAGGTTGAATGGGTAATTCTGGTGTAGAATTGATGACGTTTAAAAAACCACTACTAGTTAAGGTACTTCTCAGTCGCGACAAAATGAAAGGGTGTTCCAAGGTGTTTACATTTAAATCACCGCTTAAAACAAGCGAGTACATATTTCTAGAGGCAAAATTTAGATATCTCTTAATATAAGACAAGCAAATTTGAAAGTTACCGGCTGGTGGTCTAATACATGACAGAAAACAGCTGACGTCCATGCCTGAGACTTACAATTTCATAGTCGCCTGTAGTTTCGTTAAATATATCGACAATTTCGACCTGGATATCTTGTTTGACATAAATGCAAACCCCTCCCCTTCGTTTCCCACTTCGGTTTAAAAAAAAGATTGTAATCAGGCAAAACAAGAACATCGTCTTCGGTTTGATACCATGTTTCGGATAGCATTATTATCTGAAATTGAAAACAAAACTGATCTAAGAGTGTAATAAAACTGTCAGTTTTACATTTGACCGAACGTATATTCAGGTGCAGGACAGCAGTTGAGCCTTCTACTCTTGCATTATTCTTTACTTCTTCAGGCAACAAAAGTTCATGGTATCCTGCCATGATGCATGATTGAAATAATTACGTCCCAACAGCGCCTGAATCAGCGTTGCCGTAAACGTTATCGAAGTGGCGTGATACAGGAAGCGGTCCAAAAAAACTCTCTGAAGATACAACCCTCTGGCCAGACAGATGCACTGTTTATCTTTTCAAATGCATCTTTTTCAACAAGAACGTGAAATGATGTATAATACGGGAGCTTGGTTTTCAGTTTCGTGCATACATATGAATTACCTTGCAAAACAGCGGTGATTAGCTCTTCCACGTCGCCGGTTTGTGTTTCGGGTGAAAGCCTTGACACGAAAAGAGCACTTTTCTGGGGGACACGTTGTATCGCAGCTATCTTGGATGCATTCGAAGTACCGACAGACAGCGGGGTGGGCTTGCGGCGTGCAAGAAGATGTGCTGAGGAGCACATTCACAATCAGCACTGTTTCGCTGAGGAGCACCGATTTCATTGCAGTAGCCGGTGGAACAGATCCAGTTTGACCGGTGGTGTCTTTCGAAGGATGTGTCTGAGCCGTGCTCCGACGCCTCCGTAAATGCTGATGTTGGGGAACTAGGGGCGGAAAGGCTGCAGTAGTTGAGGCGTATGAACGCAAATCACAATTTTCAGCTGCGTCGTGCGTCTTCGAGGTGGGTTGGTTCAGAAGCAGATGAACGTTATCGTTGAGACGACGTACCTCTTGACGAAGCACTGTATTTTCCGTTTTCAATAGCGCAAAGCTTTCGACGAGTTCTTCAAGAACCATCTGAATACTTTTTCTTGGAAAGTTGGTGGGTCCTTGGCATCACAATTGTTGTCGTGACGGAACGCGGCATCCTTTGCATATTCGCTACCATGACCTTGCGTTGTTATGGGCGTAAGACCGTCGCCATTGTGGTTACTTCGCTTGGTGCATTTTAAACATTTGTAGCGGCTCACGTCATCTTCCATCGGCATGTCGTAGTCCTCGTTGACAACATTGACGCATTTACAATGAAACTGTGTCAAGCATACACCGGTCTAGATGGCAGCGGCGAAGTGCTCGACCAAGGAACGCCAAGGAAATCCCTTCCCTGGCAGTTCCGTGGCATTCCAGTGCCCGGGAAATACAATGAGACGCCAGGCTGGCAGTTCACCGACTTCCCTTGGCGTCCCGGCCCAGTCTATTACGGCCGAGTCCCAATCTTGGCCCCAGCAAGCCCAAGCAAGTGTGCTGCCTGGGTGAGCTAGCCTCACGCTCCTGTCGTTGAGACGTGCTTTTTTAACGCAAGCGCTCGTTTCGCGGAAGTTCACTTCAGTGCCGCTATGTTGAGCTTTCCCCATGTGTAACATTAGGAGCATTATCAAAATAGTGTATGGTTACGATGGGACTTCGTCGTCTTTATTCAGAAGCTACCAAGACGCACGGCCTCACCTCGGGCCGCGCCTGACGCACCTGTTCCTGGTTGAGCTAGCGACATGTTCGCAGGACTCGTAGCTCACCACCCATGTTTTGCAGTCTTCTCTTGTAAATAATGTGTAAATAGACCACAACTTAACATGTATAGAGAGTATAGTTAATACTTACCGCCCTCCATTCGTCGTTAGAGGCAGGAGTGTGGGCATTCCATTTGGGCTCGTCATATTTGATAGCTCGAGAAGTATTCGTCTACGGCCCTGTGTTCAATCCACAGCAATAGACAAGAATAGCTGAACCACGACAATGACTGGAACTTGGCGTGTGTCCTGTACCTTGCCAACCCCAGCGCGCGGCTATGATCAACATCGGTGGCATATATTAGGCTAAAGTATGACGCTGGCCTTTTGCTCTCGGCTGCGAGTTGAGGGCGTGAATGCTGCTCATTTTTCTTTAATTTTTTCTGCGACTTTGATTTCGCGTGGTGAGAACCGAACGGGTGCTTCCACAGGTCAGTAACGTCAGATATCGGTCCTATGCTGTATTTGTACAAAGTTCAAATATCGATGCATCGCCTGCTTAAATCCAGTCGTAGCCGATGCTACACGCGCGAGTTCCGGCTTTCAGCGTCCCCGCCAAGCACGCTTCTCGTGCAGTGCAAGCACTGTTCACGGCCACTTGTCCGGGGATTGTAGAATCAATTGAGTATGAGACTTAAAGGGGCGATGCAAACAATGTTTGTACCTTGCTAAAACACCGCTCAAACCTAATTCCAGGTGCTGAATGACCTTTGCAACACGCGTTCGTTTTCATCAGATGCAATAAAGTCGGAAAACAATATTGAAGAAAAACAAGCAGCGTCCACCCTCCCTCACCTCGCAGCCAGAACAAGTGGCCCCGTGATCTGGAGATGATTATATGCCGCTAATGGTAATCATAGCCGCGCGCTGGAGGCTGCCAAGGCACAGGACACTCGCTGAGCTCCATGCATTGATAGTGGCTTGGCTATTCTCGTCATTGCAGCGATTGGATATGGGCCACTACCCGAATGCTTCTCGAGCTACCGATTATCACGAGCCCATATCGAGTGTTCACGAAATGCCCGGGTTCAATTGGAGGAGCATTCACATATGGTTGTTGGGGGCTGCTGTGATACTTCAGCTACGTCATCAAGTTTTGCGAAGGAGAGATTAAAATAAAACTTCCGCTTTTGTCCTTGAGATCACCACGCGAGAAAGGAGTTTCTTGGTAAGCGGCGATGTGTGCGAGTATACTTGGGTCCCACAAGTGCCAGTCAGCTTGTCTAAACGAAAAGCTCTGCAAGCGAATATCGTAGTACTAAGCTAGTAAGCTGGGCTAGTAGGTATGCATTAAACATGATGATAGACCTTGCACAAATAGACAGAACAAACGAAGTAAGAAGAAAACGGAAGAGAAGCGCGTACTCACAACTAAAATTTATTGCGTGAAGAAAAGGAAGGATGAAGCAAGATGATATAGACACCGGCATGTGAGCATACAATTCAGTAAAGTCGGTGGTGCGTTGCGCAAAGAAGTAGCCTTTTTGCTGTTTTTTGGTGCGTGACTGAATTGTATGCCCACGTGCCGGTGTCTATGTCATCTTGCTTTATCTTCCGTTTCTTCAGGCCATTCATTTCAGTTGTGAGTACGCGCTTCTCTTTCGTCCTCTTCTTACCTCGTCTGTTCTGTGTATTTTTGCGATGTCTATCATCCTGAATATTGTTGCACCGGCCTTTTAAGCTGAAACGAACTACAGCAAGGCGGTCCACTAACTGAACTTCAACTCCGAGTGGAAGAAGTACTTGCCAAAAATGTACGGCGAACTCCGAGGTGATTCTGTTGTATATGTATAACCTTCTAGCATTACAAACGTTTTGGGGCTACTCTGAGATCCAGGTATGCAACAGAGTTGCCTAGAAGCATACCAGACATTTTTCTCAGAAGAACAGTTTAGCGACTCCTCTAGCCTATTCATGCCAGACATCTACGTTCACGGCGCTCTTCGTCAAATTGTCTAACGCAGACCATAGTGAACAATTGATAGTGGTTCCTAGAATGAAGCGATATTGCTGCTGTTCAGGCTAAAAACATCAACAACTTTCAGAGCCTTTCATACTCTCCTGCTCCTTACCCACACTGTGCACAAGTTGTCGAGCTCCTCCTCGCCTAATTTTCTGGTGACGTGAGGTTGTCCGCCAATCAGTTAGTTTTGAGCTTCGCTGCCAGGCTAATCAGGCTTCACGAAATCCTGAGCAACTAGCGAAAAGAACGTTTCACATTACTAAAAAAAAAAAATACATATATATTAAATGCGCCAAAAAAGTCGCAACTTTATTAATATAATTATTCAAGAACGAATGAGTATTCAGTATATCAGTTCAGATGGAGCTAAATTAAGACACCTCAAATAAAAAGCAAGGCTTGAACAGCAAGACTTGAGCAAGACCGAATGTGGACAAAAGTTAATACTGTCAAGAAAAACCAGGCGTTGTACGGGTGGCGATTGTTTTTTCCAAATGACGTTTCATCGACAAATAGTTTCGTTGACATACAAGGTTTCATCGAGAGTGCGTTTTATCGAAAGGGTTCCCGCGTTTGCCCGTGGAAGTACGAATTTGGTCCAGTGGTGCTTTCGGGCGGAGGACGTGAGTGCGCTAAATGAAGTTTGTGACGGGCGATAAAATTTCTATTTTGGGAGTCAACTTTCTTTAAATTTTGGAATGAAAAATTGCTCTTGCACAGCCCTAATTGACGCTCGAGGTTCGCGAGCGCGCCAATGCCTGGACTTGGAGATTTCTTCAATATTTAATAATGGTTAAAACACTGTGAAGACAAATCGCGGGAAATATATGAATTGTTACAAGTACATAAAGTGTATCAAAGTAGAAGTGCAGACAAGTATGTGACCTAAGAATTGATGACGGCACGTATCTTCCTTCAGGACACGATTGTGTCATCAAACATCTTTCCGTTACATATATAAACTCCTCAGTTTTTACCCAGATTTTTACTAGTACAGGACACTGCTGAAAACGAAACAAGCAGCAAGATTTTTGACTCATTGTGATTGTTACAAGTTGGTTCAAACACACGTTCATATTGCAAGCCTGGGAAAGAAATCAAGAGTATCGAGTCGCTCATGCTAGAATCAGCATATTTGCTTCGTTATTATGATAGACCTGAATCACAAATCTAAAAGGGGCCTGGCGCTGCTTTGATATCATGTAAGTCAGAGGCTTCTGTCGCATTACGTCAACAGATCTCCACACATATGATGATTTGTGTCAGACAGCATTCCGTATTGCACGTGAATTCAATTCGTTGAATATTTAGAAATCTGAGAAATTTGCATAGACCTACATTGTGTTAGAATTAAATACAAGATAAAAGTTGTATAAATATGTAAACGATCCAAATTGTTGCAGACGCTATGCTTCAGTCACTCGGCATGTGTTCGTTGTTTGCTCCAGTCATTTCGGGTCATCTCGAGGACCAAAAGTTGCATTCGAAAATATTTCCAAAACAGTCATTTCTCGGCAGACTCAATCATATATCTATATCTATATCCCATATTTGTTATACTTAGACGATTTAAATCCGATGTCCGATTTGTGACCGACAGTTTTTGCGAAGCGAAATCCAATCCCATGTACTATTCCAGAGTAACTCCCCTAGCAATGTTGTGTGAGTAGCCTTGACGTCACACTGACGGGCACAGTTACGTCGTCACTAGCAGGTCTATGAGTTGCCCCAAGCGGCCAGCGCCCTAAAGCTGGTACCGCACCACAGTGAGAGACGTGTAAGCCTCGCCGTTACCGCGTACTTTCGTAGCACTTATAAGACGCTGAAAGACGCACTAGCGGCAACACAGACGCGTCTCGCCGTTCATCGCTCGTGATAACAGTGAGGCATGCGCGTGAGAACGAATCCAAGAGGCTACGCCATCAAGGCCCTGCGGTGCGTGGACCAGACACCGATGCCTGAAGACTTCACCATGACGTGTCGCAGTTTTCGCTGTGACTCCACTCATGATTGAAACGGGGCTGCTCATAAAAGTGGTGTTTTTCGCTTTTTGTCGCCCCCCATGCGTTCCGGGATGTCTCGAATTAGCTCAAAGCTCGTACAATTATACCTTTCACTACAGTTCAAGGCGAGCAAACGTTATCGTTCTTAACGCATCATTGCCGTTTTAATGCTAAGATGACAGCGTCCTGAGGCCTGGAACAAAATTATTCTTCGGCACAATATGAGGGTGTGTCGCGGATGCGAAAAGCAGGTCACTTTGAGTCAACCTTCGAGCATCGAGCGCTCCTTCTCTGGTTAGAAGTGGACCACTTGATAAACCGTATGTACCCAGCGGATTTCTCACAGATACTCCGGATGACGCTAATTTGAGCGACTCCAAGTTTCGGCAAACCTAGAAACGGTTGCTTTTCTTTGATTTTTTGAAATCTTTAAAGGTGTGAAAATGCGCAAAAACTTGAAAAAATTACTTGTTTCCTATTGTTTGTTTTAGAGCGCGGCTGTTAAGCGCCCATTCCCGCAATGAGCGCGTCGGCTTCGGCGTCAGGCGTAACCGCGTGGTGCATTCTGGGAAGTCTCATAATGCAACACACGGGACTGGTGACGTCACAGGTGACATCACAAATGACGTCACGAATTTTCTGCGTGTTGCACTATGGGACATTTCCGATAATGGACCGCGCGGGAAGGAGGAGGAGGGAAGAGAGAGAAGAGGAGAGGAGGAAGGAGGAGGGAGGGGAGGGGGGAGGATGGAGCGGGAGGAGAGAGAGGAGGGAAGGAGGAGCAGGGATGATGAGCAGGAGAGTAGGGAGGAGGAGGCGGAGATGAGGAGGGAGGAGGACAGAATGAGGAGAAGGTACTTGTGAGGAGGAGGGCATACCGTCCCCTCAGTACCCTCCCCTTCCTCCTTCTCCTTAAAAGCTGCGCTCTAATTCAGTGCTACAGAAAGTTGTAAACGTCTTTCTTTTTTTTTCCTTCCTTTGCAACATTCTATTTTTTGTACTCTTTAGCAACTTTCATGAACCTGCTCAGGGCTTGTTAATACTGAATCATTTCGAAACATAAAGACTTTTAGGTCATTTAAACCTTGCTTCACGTATTTTATGCTATGCGTTCGTTATGGCAATTGAGATGAATGCATTGCTTGTTTATACGGATTGCATGAAACTGAAGTTATTCAACAACGCCAGAAAAACATCGATGGCCCGTTATGTTTCTAGAGCGTAAATAAATATTGCTCGATTTACCTCACATGCAGGAGGACAGAGAGCTTTGATAGAGCTTTTACACTGACGGCACCTGCTTCCGTGCAATTGACACTGAGTTGGCCGAACTACGTTTTAGCGGACGAAATGCCCGCTTTCTCCGTCCCTCCCTCCCCCCCCCCCCTGGACTTCATATCAAAAGGCAAGTTAGGAAATGCGGCCACAGCAAATTGGTGGGCACGGCTGGGCCAGGTGGGTTTACTGTTTTTGTAATGAGCCGCTGCACACCGTCGCCCTTGACCAGGGTGAATGGGGGAGGGGGCGGGGGGGGGTGGTGAACACGCTTCCCAGTGATACTAGTGATTCGGCAATACATCGATTCGCTCAATTACCCGCTGTTCGCTAAAACCTCATTTGTTCATGTGATATAGACCCCTCCTGTGTAGACTGCTGGGCCCCGATATACGCGCGGCATTTTGTTAAGGGTCATACGCACATTCGCGTTCGAACGCGTTTGAGTGCGTTGCGAAGTCCTTGCGGCCAGGCGCGGTCGCTTGCGGTACAACGCGCGCCTTCCCGCAACTCTCGGTAGCGCGACGCAAATGAGTACTGACTCGCTCAACTTTCCCAGGCGTTTCAGTGCATTCGACCAATCAGAGGCCGAGAGAGGAGAGGATTGTATGTGTTCGCCCGCGCCACGCAGAAGACTCGACGAGACGTATCCTGCTATCCGCTCGCAGTGCTTGCGTTTTGGTTTCGGGGAGCGGTCGGGACTGGTTTTTCTAAGGCTGCGATGTTCAAGCTCACCAAAATGTAGAGGAAGACAGCGGAATTGTGCCAAGATCGAGCACTTCAGTGCTGTCACTGAGCGCCGCCATGTTGCCGTGGAATTCGCTTACTATTGGTGAGCGGCGTAGCGACAATAGCGGCGTTCTTATTGGCTCTGACAGCGGTTGACTGCGTGTCAGCGCAACTGTGTGTACAAGCTGGCGCAAGCCCTCCGTCACTGCGGAACGCACCGTGCTGAAAACGCACATGCGCGTATCGACTTTAGGATGGGGGAGAACTTTATTACCAACTCTCGGGGGCAGAAGCTGCTATTTTGAACTCGCTCGTGGTCACGGTCGCGAATCCTGAAGCCAATAATAAACCTGAACCCGGCTGTGAGCTGTCCCGTTTCGCCTGTATACATGTTTCATACTATTGTAGCTTTGAGTACTGTAAAAAAAAGCACGCACTAGCCAGCTTTTTGCTCGAGTACGTCTGGAGTAGATGAACTTATTCAGCAATTCGGTTTAAAGACTACCACATTTATTTGCTAGAATATAACAATCAATTCGATTGTTCGCTCTTATTGAAGAACTACAGGCGATAAGTTGCTAGATTCTATTCAAAGTTATATTAAACGACCATTTTACTTCTGCTTAATATTAGTCATAACGAATCCTTGACGCTCATATTCTGCTAAACACAAACTGTTTGTTTTCTAACAGATAAAAACAACGGGCAGTATTCGCGCCTTCAACTGGTTGTACTTCGTTTTACATCTTGATTACAACGCTGTTAATCTATTGGGGATAACATAGCCTCAACCTGGTGCCTGATTTGCGGGAGAGGACTGAGTAAAGTGCAACGTGAGACCAAAGCATACAGCTCGTGCAAACATTCACCATTGAGCAACGGATGCCGAATGTTTGTGCCGATAATGTTTTGGTGACTTTCACGACTCTCAGGCTGCTGGAGTTGGTACATGCCACCATGGCATATGCTGCCTTTTGCGAATTTTAGTGTTTCACAATTTCCGTCACAGCATTGATGGACTACAATTTAATAGTCGAGTGTCTTCCAAGACTTGACTAATGGGCTAGTGCCGCAACAGACAGCTCCATATGGTTGTCCACAACGGACACGACGTTTGCTGCTTGCTCAACAACATCTGTGTGTGGAAAGCCAACTACCCAGTCAGCACAGACACGTTGAAAAGACGCTGAAAGAAAGTGATGACGTCAGGAACCACATGTCGAAAGAACGTCGAAAGTCTGAACGTCAAGTGCCTTCGACGTAATATGGAAAGGCTAATGTCTGGAAAAATGGTGGATTTTACGTAGACATAACGTCCCACTAAACGACCTTAGTACGTCGAGTGCACGCCTGAGTCGGACGGGAAGTCGCGTGATAATGTTATATCGACGGTGACGCAATGTCCCGATGTAACGACCATAAAACGTTGAGTATACGTCTAAACTGAACGGGATGTCAATTGAAAACGTTATATTAACAATAAAATAACGTCCCATTGAACGACATAAAATGTCGAGCGCACGTCTGACAGTTCGGCCTCTAGCTGTAACTCCAACTTTGGTTTTTCCTCTTTTAAAAGACTTCTCTCTTTCTCTCTCTCTGTAATAACGTCATGTCAACGTTGAAATAACGTCCAATTTAGCAACCATAAAACATCGAGCAGACGTCTAGACTGAACGGGATGTCAGTTGATAAGTGGTCTCGACCTGGGTCACCGTTGAAAAATGGAGTCAACCGGATCCAGCATCGTTGTTCGAAGTATATCCACGAAGTCATGCGTATCCGGATCGGAATGACAATTTGCTAGCAACACCTCCAAGCGCCCGACCCTCAATCCAGGAAACATGCGAACGGTGTTCCTTCAGCTTCCTAGTGATCGGTAACTTCGACCGCTTCCATGGTTAGACAGTTTTAGGTGTAATTCGAGTCATTCTAAACAAGCGTCCTATAGTGCCCAAACACCTGTCATATAAATGTTTACGATTTCTCGTCAATCCACAACGTTCTCGATATTGTGCATTCAGTTCCCCCTTCAACCCGGCTCAGCGCTTGCGAGAAATCTCTTACATTATTATCATTGTCTTACAGCTTCAAAGACGTTGACACTAAGTCTCGAAACGCTAAAATGCTATAAAACACCCCCACTGATTCCGGGAGCTAAATCCTGTGTTTTGTTGTTGTGAATTCTCGGTTTTTGCTACCCCTGCATAAAACAACATCCACGAGAATGATAATATTGTAAGCGATTTCAGCAGCACAACAAGGTTGAAATGTGGATTACATGCACAGTATAAAAAATGCTGACATTGAAGAGAAATTTTAGAAGTGATATAACAGCACCTTTGGCTCTATAAGGCGCTTGTTGAGGGTAATCAAGGTGTTCGCTCAGACGTTGTTTGGACATCTCGCGCTCAACGTTCAAAGAACCTCCCGAGAGAAAACGTAGAACTGACGTATAATATTGTCAATGACGTCAAGGTGATGCTCAGATATTGTGGGACGTCTCGCGCTCAACGTTACAAGCACCTCCTAACAAAACGTAGAAATGACGTCAAATATTGTCGATGACGTCAAGGTGTTGCACAGGACATTGTTGGGACCGCCTCGTGCTTCACGTTCAAAGAACTTCCCGGAGAAAACGTAGACCTGACGTCTATTATTGCCAATGACGTCAAGGTGTTGCAAATACAATATTGGGACGTCTCGCGCTCAACGTTCGAAAAATTTCCCGAAAAAACGTAGAACTGACGTCGAATAATGTCGACGACGTCAAGGTGTTGCTCAGGGCAATGTTGGGACGTCTCGTGCACGACGTTCAAATAACTTCTCGGAGGAAACGTAGAACTGACGTCGATTAATGTCGAAGACGTCAAGGTGTTGCTCAGGACATTTTATGACGTCTCGTACCGACGTTCAAAGAACGTCTTATACAGGACGTCGAACAGACGTCGATTACCTTTGAAGACGTCAAGGTGAAGCTTATGACGTTGTCACTACGTCACGTGTTTGACGTTGTTGGAGCCTCTCATGTCGACGTACACATGTCGTCGTACCAATGTCGTCGATAAAAAGTTTGTTAGCGATTTCGACGTCGCCCAACGTCGAGAGACCTTATTTCGACGTCCTCTCGACGTCTTGTGCTGCCTGGGTATAGGAATTCACTTTTACACATTACATCAAGGAAAAATAAACTAGAAAAACACCTTAAATACCGAGTGGTTCAAGACACCAGGCTGGATCTAAAATGGACCGTAAAATCGACGCCTGCATGGAGCCGTCTAAACTTTTTGTCAAATGTGTATTTCCCAGGTCGGTTTTTTCTTGTAAAATTACAAAGCGTAGTTCTCTTTTAGTAAAATATAGGACCAAGAAACATGCCAGGGTCTAGGGCGGGCGGCGACCCAGACGACAGCGTCCAGAAGCGGGTGTGTTGGGCGTTCGTATTGATAGATGGCGTCGAAAGCAGCGTCTGAAGGTGCAGCCGACCAGCGAAAGATAGCAGATGACACGCAGACAAAATTTGTTGGCAGAGAAAGCGCCGCCGTTATGCAGACGTGTTTTTACCTTAAGTTTTGCTTTTATTGTTCGCATTTATTTTTTAACCGAAGGTATATTTCAAAAATATTATATCTTTGTAATAAACCACGGTGGTCGCGAGCCGTAATGATAAGAAGGTAGCGCCATCTATCAATACGAACGCCAAACACACCCCGCTATTGAACTTCTGCGGTCTTCCTTGCTGCCCACCGTAAACCTTGGCAAGTTTCTTGGCCTAATTTTTTACAGGAAGAGAGCTACGCTTTGTAATTTTACAAGAAAAACTGACCCGTGAATCACACCCTTGACGAAAAGTTTAGATTGCTACGTGCACGGCGTCCATTTTTACGGACATTTTAGATCGAGCCTGGTGACTTGAACCACCCTATATAAAACCCCTAAAGCATTTGGGTATGTCTTCAGCCCGTGCGCAACAATTAGTGCGCTTTTTTGTTGTTTATCGCGCACCTGGCGACTTTGAACCACCCTGGCTAAAACCGCCTGAAAGCCTTTGCGTATGTCTTCAACCTGTGCACAACATTTAGTGCGTTTTTTGCCCAGCGAATGGAAGTAAAGGAAACTCGAATGTATGTTCTTGAGGAGTGCAAAAAACTTGCTAATATTAACTTTCTGCACTCATATGGTAGTCTTTCTTGTGACAAGAAATTCTTCGCCTACTGAAAGACATTTTCACCCTGTCCTTATAAATCTGAGCATGCCTTTTCCCACCGTCGGGAACAGCTCCATCCTGGAATTGCGTTGCTCAAACGTCCGATGAGGCTCATCCTCAAAAGTGCCCGAAACAGGCTGGATGATTTTGATCTGGCGCCGCTTTCTTCTGTGCTCATTAAACTTGCGGGAGGCTGGAATATATGATTTCTCTGAGCGCCCCTTACTTGAGCTTCTAACGTAGTCCAGGAACGGCTAAGACGCGCCCCCGCACAGATCTTTCCATTCACACCGGCTGGCGGGTCATCGGAGTGGATGACCTTGTCCTTTCACTTTTCTCGACTTGACGAGAGTTGCCGCTGGCTGGACGCATAGTCATTGAGCTTTCCGTGACGCTCATCGTCCTAAGCGTTTGGGCCAGATTGGAGAAAATGAACTTCCGCCGGCTCGGCTTGCGTTCCCTCGGCTTTGAGGGACGACTCGATATGACGATCTCTCTGAAGGCCGTTGACTTGGGTCCCCGTCGTTGCAACCGCTTGATGGTTTCATGGGTTTCATTCTTTCCTTTCTCGGCCTTGAGTAGAGCAGCCGCTCTCTGGCAGCGCTGTTGTCAGGTTTCCGGTGAAGTACTTCTTCATAAGTGCTCAAGCCAGTTCGGAGAAATATAACTATTGGCTGCATCTTCTTGAACTTTTTCTATCTAAAGCCCCGTTTGAACTGTCTCTGACTCATCGAAACCCTCTCACTCGGATCTGCCTTGTCTATCCTGGGCTTGGTCTTGCGGTCATACGGCCGAAGACCACAACTCTCCAACTTCTGCTCCGATTCCGCATGCAGTGACCCCCCCCCTCCCCTTCTCCGCGCTTGTTTCCGTGAGCTGGATAGACATCCACCACTTCGAGACTTCGCTGGTCTCATCTTTGTCGTCCAGGAAGCAGCCGCCAGAATCTTGAGCCTCTTCTTCCTCTGGCGCGATCGCGGTCACTTATATCCACCAACTCGGCGGCTCTAGCCTACGCGTTTTACAAAACGGCAATGATTGTGTTGTTTCAAGAACAAAACTGGTCGGTGGTAGATTTCGATTCTTTCAGCTCAGTTTTTTTCCTCGGGCACGGTGTCTTTTGCGCTAATTGACACGTTTCAGCTGTATTCGGTGCGTAAACTCTGTTGTCCTTGAACACTTGAATCTCTTCTCGCGGTGCTTGCTCACCCTCATACATGAACCTGTGGAGGAAATGTGCCGCTCGACACCACGAATCAGTTCATAGCCTCCTCTATACGGAGAAACGTTGGCACATCGACGACGGAGCCATAGAGCACGCGGCCGAAGAAAAAAGGAGAGGAGGAGCGCAAAGCGGTGACCAATATAATAGCCAAGAGCAGAAAGGACAGAGATAGTCTGCAAGCGCTTGGGTCATGAGCCGCCGCTCCCCGAACCACGTTTGTTTTCGTGTTTTCGTCACCGTCGCTTTCGTACTCCAGGAGAAACGGCGGCGGCGATTTGAAAGGGCGCTGGCAACAGTGCACCATGCCTGTGGCGTCGGCGGAGTTGTCGGCGTGCCAGCGGAGTGCGTCGTCGTCGGATCATCGTAACGTGCCGCGGAAGAACCATGCAGTTTTGACTAAACGAAACCGACGGCCGCGACCATCGGTTTCGCGTTCAAGAGACGGTTGTGAAGATGCGGGCGCACGGAGAAACGGAAAATGGTTGACGTTGAGTCTCTCCTCTCCACGATGCCGAAAAAAAAAGAGGAAAATCTGCGTTTAGGCGCTCGCTCTTGTGTGGAGCTAGCAGGCAATCATCCCTGCGCTCCCCGTTTCCCCGCCCGTCCTTTCCCATTTATGGCGGCCGGCTCTTCTCGCTACGTGCCAGGCTTTCTCCGTATAGAGGAGGCTATGATCAGTTACATCTTGCACCACTTTCACTTTAGCCGCCCTCTAACCTAAGAAGTGCCACCTCTTGCCTTTTTTGTCCAGCTCAAGCCCACATTTATTTTTACGTTTGTTCTGTCATTTGCTCTCCGCTTTCCACCCGCGATTCCGTCGTGTGTTCTATATATCTTCCCTTCTAGCTTCAGCGCGTCTTTCTCGCGAATGAGTGCCCTAATGTGCGGTTTCCGCTTGGCCTGCCCCAAATCAACTCCCAAATGCATCCAAAATTTTACAAAACCGCTGCCACGCATCATTTCAACATTCATCACTCACTATGTGACTGTGAACTCATTTTATAAAAATCAATTTGAAGAATAAATGGGCGCTTGTTCTGACTGGTACGCTTCTTCTGCCACCACCCAAGAGTAAATTCTAAGAGACAACCGGTCTGGCAAATTGAAGGAAAAGAACAATGTCACTCACCAACACCAAGAGCCATGAAACTGCAGAGTGGATCTCGCCGATGGAAACCAGTTGTTGCTGACAGAGTGGCACTGCAGGCAGGATCAGGCAGGGCCAGGTTAGCAGAGGAATCAAAAGACGACTCCGGGCAGGAAAATCAAGAGACGGAGGGGTGTCTCATGATAAACTTTGTTTACTTCATATATGCAGAAGTATTTAGATCTTCAGCGAACACATTTTTGCAGCCGCCTGCTGCTTTCGTTAAGGAACCACTTGGCCCCTCCTCTTCAGTTAAAACTCCCTTAGTAATGTTTGAATAAAAAGGCGGCGAAGCATTCGTTCCCGAACCCCGTCCAGGTATCTCCCTACAACACATGCCGGTCTAGCAACAGCGGATGTTTCGGAACATGACACCTTGTCACCCTTGGGCCAGCACCGTCGTCATCGAGTATCGACTGAAGGATAAAAGCCTCTTGAAGACGAGCCCTATTCGGGCTGATCACTTAAAGGGGCCCTGCAAAAACATTTAAGCGTCAACCTTTTTTTTCGGTTTTCACGTCTCTTAGGATTTGAGCAAGCCAGCGGTCACAAAGAGAGTAACTAAACATGACTCCGTCATATTTTAACGTGAAGACGCTGAAAGCTCCTCCAACTACGGGGGCGACCTACGGTGCCTAATGCGCGCAAAATGTGACGTTCTTAGTCCTGAACTTCCTACTGGTCAGAACCGCTAAAAAGTTATTTTGTAATTGAATTACAAAAAAAAAGTGGCGCGAACCGTTTTATTTATTTATGCAAGAAGTTTTTGTTCAGTTTTTTTTTAGGTTGGAATAGAAACAAATCCAGTTTGGAAAGTACAGAAACAAGAAATTATGCGTCGACATACCCGCCACCAAGTGGTGGCAGAGGCGGCGCAGGCGCCTTCGCGGATCGGAAAAGACAACGCACGACGCCGGCGGCACATTTTGCGAGAAACGAAAGAACGAATTTGTCTCCTGTGGTCTCGCGCTGTGCCGAAACTTTCAAGTTTCTAATACATCGCGAATAATTCCGGTTGGCGGTGCAGCAGTCGAAAGAACTTTACTGCTTGCCTGTAGATGCCATCGCAGTTTAGAGGGATTGTGTTTTGTGCAGAAAAATGACAATTGCACTTTCGATTCCGGCACCCTAACGATGAAGTGTCTCATGAAAGGCTGCGAGCGGGTGCTCCATAAAGGTGATGCCAGCGTCACATTTTATCACGTGCCTACCTAGGAGCCAATATGAAGTCACTGGCTGAAGACATTTGGAATGAGCAGCGACACCTCGCCAACTGGGAGTCGAACGTGTGTTCTCCGAGCACTTCTCGGCGGAGTCGTACTTGTCGTGGGACGTCTCCGAGAAATTTGGCTTTGAGCCAAAAACGAAAGCGCCTGAGCGACGATTCGGTCCCGTCACTTCACATGGGCGCCGCACCGACCGCTCTGGGCAAGCGGTGCAGGACGGTGAGTAACTAATTTATGCGCGAGACAGTTTTGCCTAGTTCTAGAACGCAAGCACTTTTTCTGAGGCAGCTGCTCCGCTGTGACTTACAAAGTCACCGCTACTCGTTAGCCGTGGAAGTGTTTAGATACGGAGCGCAAGTCCTTCTGCTTCTTGCACAGGTGTTCCCTGAATGTCAGAACCACGAGCTCTTATTGGTTGAATGAATAAAAAGTAAACCAGCGGCGTATCCAGTAAGGGGGGGGTGAGGTGGTTTGGGTGGCCACTACTTGGGGTGTGCAGGAGGAGAGGAGGGGGTTCAAAATGCAGGTGTATATTACAGTGTCGACTGGGTTTGGGAAAACGCCCCCCCTCCCTACCCCCACTCCCTTCCCTCCCTACCCACCCCCCCTCGCCCTCGGGTGGCACTCAGTTCGTATCAGGCCTACCCATTATTCTTTTCGATCAAATCCAATCAGAGCTGAGTGTCATTCTGACTTCACCACAACTCCTGTGCAAAAGCAGTTGACTTTTCTCTGGCATATGTATCTTGCCATGATAATGTACACGTGATAGATCTGACTTCTGGCGACCTGATCCTAAAAATGTCGACCCGTAAAGTGTGATTTTCGCAATCACTTAAAAATATTGTCTTCAAGTTGATACAACATCAAATGGTAGCTCAACATCCTTGTTCAGATGTATACGATTGATTACAAAAGTCATGAAAAAGAGAATTATACCTGAAGCTTTTGAAATTTTCATATGTTTTCCATCTAGATCATGTGTTCTGTATGGACACACCATCTTGGCTAAAATATTAAGGCCAATCTTAAAATTTTCCGTAGGATGATCCAGAAAAACCGGCAACATGTCAGGATGAGATGAGAAGGGATCACGGTCCAGAACACAAAATTGTAAGAAGTGGTTGGGAGCTAAATACTATCAACACTAAATGTACCACAGGGTTAATTACTACTTCGATAGCACATGAATACAACAGCAGTCACGTATCCCAAGGGGGAGGGGGGGTGT
This sequence comes from Ixodes ricinus, assembly GCA_037355805.1. Taxonomy (NCBI): domain Eukaryota; kingdom Metazoa; phylum Arthropoda; class Arachnida; order Ixodida; family Ixodidae; genus Ixodes; species Ixodes ricinus. The sequence goes on from JAZHYW010062112.1 coordinate 21,236, forward strand.
CATGCTCCATCACCCGAAGTCTTTCCTTTGCTGGAGCCCTCAACTCTCTCCTCCCCTTCATACCGCATTTTGTCAAGGCCAGGCCATTTCACCCTCCGAATCCAAATTCTGGCTCCATGCCTATACCACAGCAACATCGAATGGTAGTCTTCACAGGTGCTCTCTGGAGAATACTTGGCAGTAATCCCCATTTAAGTTGTGCCTGTTGAGGAGGATTTGGAGGAGGATGAACCCGACTCTCTATGTTGTTCTGTAAGTATGCGCTGGTGAACATGAGAGGGAGGGAGTACTCAAGAGCCAAAATTATGCACAAGAGAAGTGAGATATTTGTTTCATGTTAACTTGTTTTTGTCCAAGATGCTAATTTCGCAAACGTAGATATATGCTAAGTTGTGTATAAAAAAAGTTCAGAGGGTAAAACTGCTAAAAACAACGAACGAGTGAAAGAGAGAAACAACACAAGCACTTCTTGCAACTGAAGTTAACTCACGGAAAAACATAGGTATATACACACACCGTGAAATCAAGACGTGATGACAGAAATGCGACATCATCAAATTAATGCTTATTTATCTACTATCTATTTTACAAAATATTTGTAAAGCACCACCTCAGAGCCAAGCGCTCTGTGTTGCTCGGCTCTTTCAGTTGTTTGTTGTTTTTAGCGCGTTTATCAACTGAACCTTGAATCGCCAACTAGTCCAAGTCCATACCCTTCTACTGTTTAAAATATGTTGGCTAATTTTAAATCTTTTGTATGGGGAATGCGAACCAGGCTGTTTTAGAGTTAACCACCAGGCACGAACTCAAAAATCACTTTGGACACATTTTTCTCACTTGCAGGAACTCCAGCTCACAGCTAGCAGCGATCATGGGAACACCCTATTTCTGGCATCTGTTAATCACAGACACGGCATCGAAAAAGGGTTTAAATGAAAAGGTGGGGCACTGCTTACATTCTACCTTGTATGTAATTCGTTCAAGCTTATTTGGGCTAAGTGTGACACTGAGTGCGGTAGATATGTATGCGGGCTTGGAGGCTTGGTATGACGGGTCTTATCGGGTTATATCCTCGATCCTTTCCTATCCGATTTCTTTCAATGTCTATTGTCCTGTTCTATGCATATATTAACTTCCAGTCGTTAGTCAGCACTATGTCGGTGCTTTTCGCATTCTTGTCCCTTGTTTCTTGGCAATGTTTTTTTATTAAACTGACGTGGAGTTCTAACTATTTCCAGGCTTGCCAGTTTGAATTCTTTTTTCGTTTACTGTCGTATGGGCGCAGCCTTTTTGAAATCAGATTACATGGCAGTGACAAGGTGTTGGCTACAATTTTTCACCCCGCTGGGCCTCCACGCCAGGGGAAAGTGTTTTATTCGGTTTTTTTCATCTCTGTTCGCTTGGGTTCTTCCGTTTTTTGGTAAACTATTTTTCGACGCTCATGTCTTCTTGAAAATTAGTGAACATCTGCACAATATCATTAATAGTCTTTATATCAAGTTATTACATACTTTCCTTCTGGAGCACTAGCGCAAACGTTGAGTCTGTAGATGCGGTAAGACGAGCACGTGGGACAGCAGTTTATTTATTTATTTATTCATACCACTGGCAGCCATGGGGCAGCCAAGCTGGTTATGAAAGCAATGTCGGTTCACCGATTGTGGCACTCTTGTTTGTGCGAAATGAAGGTGACAGAAAATGAACAAGCACAGGATAGTTTTAAATATATATGCTTTGTGATTCTGGAAAACAAAATTAGTCTTGATTACCATAGAAGAAACTCGAAGGCGACTAAATAACAGATGTGCATCTTCGCATCTTACCTTGAGCATCTAAATTTTTAAATGTCAGGCATTTACAAGGAGTCCACAACGTTTCGAGGCCCCTGAATGCACTGCATAAAACAGTTTCTCAATAGATGCCGGTGGTTTTAAGCATACGGGTGTAATACGATGGTGTGAGCTGAGTAAAATTGTGGAAAGAGTTGTTCGCCTCAGCAAAGCGCAAAAAAAACTATACGTTCCTATGCTCTGCGTTGTTGGGTCCAAGGAGTTCTAAGGCAGGGCCAGGGCAGGGCCAGGCCAGGACAGCAACTGAAGGACGACTCCAGACAGAAACATCAGACGACGGGGGGGGGGGGTCTATTGCGATAAATTATTTTCACTAAATACGTACCAAAGTATTTTCATTGTCAGAGAGCACACTCTCACAGCCGCTTGCTGCTGCTTCTTCTTTTAAAGGGTCACTGGCCCCACCTCCCAGTAGGTAGTCCCTGTAGTAATTCTCATAGTCACTGGTAGCAAAGCAATCATCCCTGGAGTCCGAACCCGCCCAGGTCACTTCCCTCGCATATGCGCCCATCGCGCACCACCAAACGTCCCGGAACATGGCGCTTGTCTCCCTTGGGCCACCACTATTGTCGTTGAGTCTCGACTGAAGCCTTACGAAGACGGGAGATATTCTGGCTCATCCCTCGAGCATACTTCGCTGGAAGACGCTTAACTTGATGTCTCGGTCAGCGGGAGGAGTCCTGCATAACCTCTGCCCACGTGTCAAGCCACCGACATGGCGTCGGGCGAAGTTGCCAGTCATTAGTGGCTCAGACTGCCGGTCGCCGACTGTCAGTGGGGCTGGCACAGCCCCACCCGGCGGGATCAGAGAGGGACGAGAGGAAGGAACGTGACCTCACACCTCCAACACCAAAAATAATTTTCGGCAACTGCAGCGATTCTTGCATCAGAATGAAGTGAATAGACATGCCAATTTATTTTTTAATATTCTACCTGTTTTCATTCATAACAAATCTGCCATTGTTACCGATAATAATATTTGGTAGTTTTGCGGTAAAACAAAACGTGGCGAGAATGTCTCCGTTGGAAAAAAACGTTTCTTTTTTTTTCTTTGGCTGAGGGGCAGTTTATGTCTTCATACATTTAAATAATGAATACACTACCTTATGTTTCTTTGCAGTACATTATAGTGGGATACCATACCAGGCCAATTTTGCGGTCATTTGAAAGGGCCAAAGAAACATTGTTAACTACAGGTGGCATGTTACAGATACTGCACCTATAAGTGTTAGGGATCCCTATTGTTTTAAGATACAATATTCGTTTCATCGTTTTTTTCTGTAAACTAGAGGAAAAGTATGCGGCCTTAGTTTGGGGTCACAAAAGTTTTTTTTTACATTTTCTATAATGTTTATATTATGTTAGGACAAGGAACTGAAGGCTTATTGAGTAATTTAGGCGAAAGCCAGTTTTTGCATTATACTGGTGAGAACAAAATAAAATAGGAGGTTCATCTTAAAAGATGCCTTACTGTCCACACCACCTCTGAAGAAGTGATTTGCATCAACTAGACTTATCAGTCAATCAAGTAATATCCTGAGCACGGTATCAGCTAAGTTCCAGTGAAACAAAAAGTGATTGAAGATAAAGTAAGCAGGCAGGCGAGCTGGTTAATGTTACACATTTCTGAAAACCGGAGACGACGGACGAAAAAGGGGACAACACACAAACGTCTCAAACGCAGCTACTAAAGTTTATTAGAAGAGTCGTTTATATAGCATCTCTCCCACACGTCTCCCGGAACTGCACACGTCACTGGAACTTTTAACCAAGGTACATCTCATCTTGACTTTTTTTTTTCTTTTTTCAAGTTATCTCACTTTGTTGGTACACATGCATTGCAAAAGAGACACCACACACTTCAAAAAACGCATCAAATGCTTTTAGGTTGTTTCGTCTAGTTCGATGACAATTGAAACCTTCGAACTCGCTTCGTACACAGCACAGCAACCAAACCCTCTTTTGTCGCAACCCTCAAGGTCGAACCAAACGCACAACACCTTCACTCAAGCTCCTAGGCCTAAGTATCACGTACCAGAACCCTAACTACAAAAAAAGATTGACACACAAAAACATTTTACAACAACACTAAAACAAATAGACCGATACAAAAAAAAAAAACTTTACAACAGCAAAAAATTTCGGGTCGCTTTGTCTAATGCGATTGACGGCTCACTGATACAATTGCCTACAGTCGTGATTCTAATTGTCTCTTTCAAAACTCTTTTTGCAAAATCTTTTCTTTGCTCAAAACAACAGTAGACCCCCAATGCGGCAGACAATTATTGCACTCCTGTGCATTTTTAGCAATCTCCGGAGTTCGGAGACCCGTTCTTAACTGCCCTCATGTGTCTGCCAGTCTCTCGCTCAAGTACCTTTGTCTGCCACACGTTGGTGAAACCGCAGGCCATTGGAATATCGTATACTACACCAACCTGGCAATCAACGGCGGCTTCTCTCGTGCCGTTTCTGACAACTTCTCGCGCACCTCCCACGAACGGCGTAAGCCTGTGCAACCTAAAGTCGGAAGTGAAGACAACCTTTATCTTGAACCTCCCAGCAATCGCCAACAAGTTGTGCGAAAATTTATGGAAATAATAAATGCCCACTACCCTTTCTAGTTTCTCCGTTTCTTTCCTGACCTCCCTCTGAGTCTCGCTCACACACTTTCTTGCGACCCCTCTACAATGCTACTCTTATACCTGGCCTCCTTAATGCGTTCTAATTGTCTTATAACAGCTTCATGTACTTTGTGCTGACAAGATTTTTTAAAGCGTTGTCTAAGCGGAGACATCACGTACCCCTCGTTTGACCAATTTTGAATGGCAACTTTTGTAGGGCAACAAAGGTTTTGCCGCTAGCTTTCCATATTCCCAACACAACCCGTCCACCGTGTTCAGCCTAAGATCTAAATATTGCAGCACACCTTCATCAGGCTCCTCACTGCTAAAGGTCAACTCAGGCGCTGCTTTTAGTATGAAATCTTTGATCTCAGGCAGTGCCCCTTCTCAACAGAACATATCAAAATATCATCAACGTATCTCTTGATCATCACTGACCCTGCTGGGAATGGTTGTACGCAACTTGTCCCGAGGCCGAATCCAACGAAGCCAAATAAATCTTCAGACAACGCCGGTGCCAACGACGAACCGATGCAGACCCCTTTCTTTTGAACACATTTACCCCTCAAATTCTACAGCTGTGGAGTTGAGATATAATTCCGTTAAGTTCAGAAAGCTCCCTATGTCTATCCCGGACTGCGACTGAACCGAACTAAATTTGCCTCCAACAAATCCCTTACTTCCCGAGAGAAGCAATGGTTGATGGAGGGAGTATTTTTGTAATTCTTTTTTGTAGAGGTGTGGTCTTTGTTTTGCGTAATGCTGTGTACCAACAAAGTGCGATAACTTGAAGGAAGGAAAAAGAAAAAGAAAAAAAAAGGAAACAAAAAGTCAAGATGAGATGTACACTCGGCACGGAAAGAAACGCGAACAAGGAGCGCATGGTTTTCGACCCACGCTGAGTCACCTAGAGACGCAACACCGAAGGTTTGGATGCACTGAGCAAGAGACTAACACGTCGAAGGAGGAGCCATCTTCTTGCAGCTCCCATCTGGTTCAGGTGGTGCAGCATCTAGCGAAAACCATGCACCCACTGTTCGCGTTTCATTCCGTGCCGACCTGCTACCTTGGCTAAAAAGTTCCAGTGACGTGCGCAGTTTCCGGGAGACGTGTGGAAGAAGATGCTTATATAAACGACTGTTCTAATAAACCTAGTAGCTGCAAGCTTGAGACAGTTTGTAGGTGTGTAAGCCCCCTTTTTCGTCCGTCGTCTCCGGTTTTTTCAAAAATGTGTAACAAAAATATGATCTTAAAAAGTTTGTAAACGAGCACATTCGCAGGGCCAACGGCTCACGAAATTTCCTACTCGTGGCCTGTGGTTGGAGTACCAGAAACATTGATCCAGTATTGCATTTTTTGAACGAACCACTCAAACAGCCCGAGATGTTACCGTTTTTCAATATTCGCAGCTTTCATTTTGGCAATTTTCACGTCCCGTGGAGGGTCTCGCAATTTCCAGTGTCCACAAAATTTATGTTTTGCCCAGCCAACTTGCCTGTTGATTAATTCTTTATGCGATTTCTAGGTTTTGTACTGTTTTCACCCGGTTTTGTCTGCAAGAATAGGTGAGCTTTCTTTACTTCGCTCTATGGGGAACCTTTGCATGAATGAATACGTCGCAGAGACACTGTATCCATAATGCCGCGCAGCTCTAGGCCGACACCGTCCGAACAAAGCATAGGGCCGTGAGTGCTCGTAGATGTAAAAGGTTAGGGGTTCTCGAAGCACCTGAGACACCAAGTTAGATGTCTCCTCTGCTACATAATCAATCTTGCATATTATAGAAAACTTTGAACAAGTGGACGTAACACAGCAAAAGAGCAGCAGAGCGCGCTAAAACTAAAACCAACAGAGGTGAAGCTACCTATTGGCGATGGAACGCCAGCATTATCTCATGCAACGCGCTAGCATGAAATGAAAAGGTGTATACATCCAACTTTTTTACAAATGTTCTCCACTTTAAAACTTCTGAGGAAACGAGCAGTGTGCCATGGGACGAATTCAAGGTTATATTTATTCTCGAGCAAGACTCTATATTAACTTGCAAATGCTTACGATATAATATAGGCCTTTATTATCAAAGTCACCAGCTGTTCTGAGACACATAAAGCAAGCTAGTTTTGGACCTAATTGTATTAAGTATTCCTCAATGACTCCACATAAAACAGTGTGTAGCAAACATTGTGGACATAGCGCAACGAAGACCTGGGGTGGAACAAAGTGCAAGTTTTTTTTTACACACATTTCAGGCACATATGTGAACGTCTGCAAGAAACAGTCGAAGGAACCCCAAAATACCCGTTGTCAACCAGAACCTGTGCCGCCCGACGCAAGTTCTGCTCCAACCAACTTACGAGTCAAACACCTGTGCAGCCATGTGCAAGTCCTGCGCCGGCGCTATAGAGCCGCTACTTGCGCCGCCATCGACTACTGAGAGGGCAAGTGAGGGAAAGTTCCTTTGAAGAAGGCGGGTTGCCCCTTCGCACTAGCCAGCATAACACGAGTCTCCTGCTTGGGGACGTTTCATGCTAAACTCCAAGGATGTGTTCAAGCCCTGCGCCGGTGAAGATGCAGGCGCTTACTTATGAGCCATCTCAGGATGAGAGATATTTAAGGTAATACGTCACAGAGCTCTTCCATTGCATAACAGAAGGGTTTCAATATGAAAGCACCATACTGCAACCAAGAGAAAATGTACTCAAGCGGAAGTTCACATAGTAGAAATTGCGTGTAACTCTAGGCGTATAAACCTGCCGCCTTGCAAGGAACCTAGCCTTTTGGTGTATTGGTACTTGCATGGTAGCCGTCACTGCGTTGCCTGTACGTTGCTTTGGATACAGTGTTACGATAGGTGGTCTCACTCAACCCTCAATAGTACGTACTCAATATACTTCTGCATTCTCAGGTTCTCAAAAAGGGGAGACATTGTACACCAAAAGTTTTATGTTCCTCAACTAATAGAAGTTTAGGAAATTTGAAACATGTGAATAAAGCCATAAAAGGACATAGAATCGAGCAAACTGTTGGGGAATGTTGCACATACTGTGTGTCAGCTAAAGCGTTCAAAAAGTCCTGAAGAATAGGGTGGTAAAAAACAAAGAAGCTTTTTAGAAAACCAAAAATAAGCTGCGAGAAATGTTGGGATTAACAAAATATATAATAATTACATATTTAACATAGCATGGAAGTGGCATAATCTACTCTTTGTAACCAGGCGGTTTTCAAGTCTATAAAGCTGCTATCGGAATTTTGATAGGTTTGCCACCTCGGAAGGCGAAAGCCAATCTACACAAAGTGGGGAATGGAGACACCTGCTTGAAGATATCTGCTTAAGACGAACTCTGCACCGTGGTTGGTATGATTTCTAAAATTTCATATCACTTCCTGCATCTCTTGTTAATAACCTATAAAGTGCAAATTTCGTCAGCGATTATCTCCAGAGCCGGTGCCCATTTCTTTACCCCCATATATTGCTTTAGCCTTCCATGGTGATAGTCTTTACAAATTCTAATTGTACTATAGAAAGAGAAGCTGCTATTTAAAAAGTTAATTAGCAAATTTAGCTGAATCAGAAAGCTTATTTTTATATATTATTGCAATTCCTAACATTTGTTTTTTTGAAGATGGTTCATTTGTCTTTACAATACCCAAAGCTTACAGAATCTTTAAGGCTTCTCGCTCAAACCCCAGTATACATGTTAATAGGTATCAAAGACAAGTGCCATGTCTTGTGATCTTTCACATATAGGAGAAAGGGTTGAGAGAGTGTGAGATGTGGCTTGTTAATTCATTTAGCAGTGATGTGACCGGTCCGATTCAGTTTGGAGCAGCACTTGGAGCGGCAAAAAGAGGCTTTAGAAGCATAAGCGTACACACTTTATTTTCATACATTTCACTGCAAATATTTCGTTAAGATTAATGTGTTGGTATATGCTCCAGCTGAAGGCAATGTGTTACTTTCTCTTGTCATCTACGCGGAACTTTTTGCAAGCATCAATGGCACAGCATGAGCGATTCCCTTAATCGAGAGAACTATATATTTAACTGGGTGTAGAAGCACTTCAGACACAGTAAGAGCGGTGATGACCGGGAAAAGACAAAGCATACAGCCGTGAAAGGTTATTTCAGGTACGAAATCACACTGGAATAATATTGGAATATACTAAAACCTTTGTAATCATTGTGATAATGCAGCGAACGCGCGGGCGAGCTGGTAGATGTTAACGATTTTGCTCTTAGCACAAGACTGAGGCAGCCCTGGGCTAGAGAACAAAATGGGCACTAATTGTATTATCGTTATAGCTTTAAAAAAACGCAGGCCATTCATCATTGTTGGTGTTAGTGATGGTGGCAGCCCCTGATGTTACCTGTTTGGTCTACTGACGTCTAACTCCTGGTTAGCTGAGTTGGTAGAGGCGGCTCCACAGGAAATGGAGAGGTTCCTTGTCTCGTTAACAGGACCAGGCGGATTTCTTCGGCCGCACACCAGCTCGCCTTGATGTGTTTGGAGATATGTGTTTTTCCATTGTTCCCTCTTTTCCGGGGAATAATTTCGTCATGTAAATTTATGTTTCTTGTTTTTAGTTCTAGATGTTGCAAGGAAACTGCGATTTTGAATGCAGATGAAAAACAAAGACACAACGAAATAAACTCATAGAAGAATCCATATAAATATTCTGGCATTACCAGGTATACTCGAAATCTCGGGTGGAAAAAACGATACTCTCAGGATACCGAAGTCTATCACATGGGAGTATTCACTGGAGCCGCTATACTCGTGGTGCATAACTGCTGGGCACGTGCTGATGGCATGTGCATAAGTGGAGCCATGCGCGGATAACAATTTGAGTATCCGCATCCGATCCGCAATCCGCAGACTTTATATCCGTATTCGAACCCGCATCCACAAATTTTTTTACATTATTGTATCCGTATCGGATCCGAATCCGGATAACTTTGTATCCGTATCCGAACTCGCATCCGCAAAATGTGGAACCATGTCGATGTTCGTGCTAGCCACCAGAGCGTTACGATTACATTTAGACTAGCAAAATCAGCAGAAACCACGCCGACCGCGTTCTTCCCCGCCGCATGAGGAATCGGAAACGTGTTTGCCTGCGGAGCCTCAACTATCACCTGAAGTCTAAACGCCTGAAAAAAAAAATCGTAAAGATTAAAAAAAAAAAGTTTGGAAAGAGAGGAGGAGAAGCAGTGCAGGAAACAAAGCCTTTCTGTGCTGTTACCGAGCGTATGCGGCCACCTGGAGCCTCACGGTGTTTCGTGTCAGCCAGCGGGCACATGCGCCTCTAAGTCAGTGTCCAAGGCCTGATCGGACCGACCAACGTGTTGTTCGAGAAAGATTGCGCCACGCAAGCGCCTAAGTATATTTATTATATGTAAAAAAATGCTTGTTTTTTTGTTTTTCTTTGGATTTCGGGCGGTTACGGAGGTTGCGCGCAGCGGCAGCCACTTTGGCATTGCTGGCGTCGTAACCGGACGAATATGAACCACGAGACTTTCTTGGCTGGAACCCCAACATACAAAAAAGAGACAGGCAATTTACGGGCCGCATATGTGCGTGGGCCGCTGATTCCAGAAACTTGCAAACCGTGGCTCCTCTGGGGTCGCGCTCGCTGTCGAAGCACTTCTATGTTGTTTTTGTGTCAGCGGCCACACCACTCTCTGCGGAGACGGGGAGGCTTCTTGTACTGTATTGTGACTTGTTCGCTGCTGAGGTTTCTTTGCCTCGGAGAAGAAGTTTTGCGCTCTTGCCCTGCCAAAGAACCTAGATTTCTCGGGACGATTGATGCCCTGCATTCTTTACTTTTACTTTTTTCTATAGATAGCTTTTTTTGACGAGATAGAAATGTACTAACTAAAGCGATATTCAGAAAGATTCAGATCTTTCTGAGGATCTCTATTGTTTCTTCGAAAAGCGTTTTGTGGACAACTTTTCACGAACGTAGATTTTCATGGACACGCGGTTCGTCAACGCTGTACTTTTGTGGGCACATGCCCCTGCGACGTTGTGTTGACAACGTATTTCTTTGCTAAGCCGCTAAAAGCTAGAGCGCGATTCATCAGCGAGCAGCGTAACGAGCAACCATGTTCCTCTCCCCCTGTAATCTAGGCGAGACGCAAAAAGTTTGTTATGCAAATACTAGGGTTGTGTGCGACGAAACGTCTCAGGCTCTTTTCGATGAAACGAACACGGGAAGCCTTTCGATCAAACGTCGCATGTCGACGAAAGGATCCTATAGATGAAGCGTCAGACGACGGACTGAATGCCACCGAGCAAACATTTAGATGTGGATCCGAAGATATCCACGTCCGCAGCCCGACATCCGCATCCGATCCGCAATCGGCCAAAATCCGTCTAAATTTAATCCGCATCCGCCAATTTTACTTTGCCGATATCCGCCGGATAATCCGTGGATATGCAGGGCTCTATGCATAAGCAGTTTTTTTTGCAACGCATTGCAAATCATCAATATGTGGCCGGTCGTTTGCAGACTATTAATGTGAGCTCGTTCTGTGCATGCGCTATAAATCGCCCACTCAAACATGACGTCCAGTGAATACAAGCCAACATTTTATTCTGAAATTCTGCATCATCTTGCTCTGGAGGGGGTGCCTCAGCCTGACCACACGGGTGCACTGCAGCAAAGCACGACAAGCAAAATCGCAATGAATACTTTGTGGCTGTCGCTTTACTGCAGTGCACATCGCTGACACTGTTGGCGTGAGACAGGACATCGGCACATGTTCTCCATTTTACCTTTGAATGGTATTAGCGAGTACGAAATTTTATCGCTTTCGTTATATAACTGCATCGTGCTCTTTCCGTAGCAATAATAACTTGGATGACATCCCTTGGTTTAAAAGAGAATAACTGGAAAAAGTGGCGATCGCTTCGTTCGCGCCAACTGTGTCGCGCCCTTCTAGCATCAGTAGTGCAATGAGAAGCGCACTCAACGAACTAACCCGCCAGGAGCAGACCTACAAAAAATGAGAACGCTTAGGAACTTGGTCAGTACATTCAATGTTAAACGGGAAATTAAATGGAGTCGTACGTTGTTTCAGACGATTATGGAAAGTTCTGAGAACCTGCACATAGTCATTACTCATTGGCAACAACCCAGCCAGGTGTCGATGCCTGACCTAATCACTTTCAGTAATATTAAAAAAGTGGAATAAAGTTTCCGGCACAATGTTGGTGCAAATGCCTTACATTTGGGTACAATATAGCGGGGTAAGCCCTTTGGTGCAGTTCGGCACAAATGGTAACAGCAATCACATCATTTATTTAGATTGTGACTGACCCCGGGGAATATACTGCGCACAGTGACTCAGCCCCTTCGCCCCCCTCCCCTCGCACTAGGAGAAGAAATGCATTTTGTTGCGAAGTTACCTCTATGCAGCCGTTCCGGCAGTGCATCACAGGCAATGGCACATGCGCGACCAAAACCTGGACCCAAGGGAACACTAATCAAGGTGAAGGCCAAGTGTCCCCGACAAGCACACACAGGATACCCTGGCTGAGCCAGCCACTCATCAAGAACAAGGCGGCTTGCAATGTCCTCCTGTTTCACATCTGTTGTGGCCACTGGCTCCACCCTTTCACAAGGAGCTGAGGCTCCCGGAACTTATCAAAATATAGGCTGTTGCACAACGGACATACTTTCTTTACCAGGCAGAAATCTTGGCAGCCTGCAATTGAACAAGTGAGTGCCTCAACTCAACTTACTATCTGCCAAGGGCCATGTTTTTCTGAGTGCAACTGTGGAGCCGCATAATTCATAGCTTTTATTAATGTGCGACCTTGCCTCTGAAGTCTAGCAGGCGATGGTACTACCAATATTATGCTTAAAACAATCCATTAAAAAATTAGAAGTTCATTTCCGCACTTTGCATTTCAGTTGGCATGGTAGCACAGGTGGTAATGCAAAACATCGGTGGAACAACACCTGCTGGACAAAGCACAGGAGAAGGACAGACTGACAGCACCCACTGCTCGAGATGACAATCTACTATTTTGTCACGAACGAAGGTGACAAGAAGACAAACAATAAATGAGAAATAAAGGTTTATCAGGCGAACTTGCACCAAACAAAATAAGTAAATAACGTGCGTCGAGGCAGCAAAAAGCGGGCTGCGATTCGGCGGCGTGACAGAGAGGGAGAGCGATACTGCTACCGCTACAAGAACCCGGGTAGTTGCTTAACTACAGTGCGTCACCATTTCGAAAGTTCGGCAAAGAATGTTCGAGCGTCGCGCTCTTGGGGCGAGGATGAACTGGCACTTTCGACAGCAAGAAAGCGGGGAAAGTTACGTCTGGTTTGGGAAGAAACGTGAATCTTTTGGTAGTTCATGAACGAGCATTGCTTCCTCGCCCTGCGGGCGCCATTATCCCTCTTTTCAAAAGTGCATCGTCCCGATGCAACGCTAAAGGAAAACAGAAACGGCTAAAATATTTTACGGTGAAACAAAATAAACATGCAGTGTCACAATCTTAACGCGCGTAGGGAACGGCTTGAGTCGAACTAAATGTACGACTTCGGGTCGGGGCTGGGGGTGTCCTGATGGTGGTTCCGTCGGGAGCACCTCGTAGTTCAAGTCCCCAAGGTGGCCAATGGCCTTGTAGAATCCAAATAAGCGTTTTAGCAGTTTCTCGCTGAGTCCGCTGCGGCATATAGGTGTCCTCACCCACGCCCTGTTTCCGAGCTAGAACTCCACGTCGAGGCGTCGAAGGTTGTACCGGCCAGCGTCCACACGTTGCTTCTCCTTTATGCGAAGCGAGCTAGCTAGCGTACCTATTCTGCTCGTTGGGTGACCAGCTGGGCGGTCGTCAGTGCTGTCGTCCGTCGGGTCCTGGGGCAGCATGGCGTCGAGCATGACGTCGTCAGCTTTCGCCGTGCAGCAGCTGAAAATGTGTATCCCAGTTGTTTCTGTGAACCGCCGTGTTGTACGCTGGCCGGTACAACCTTCGACGCCTCGACGTGGAGTTCCAGCTCGGAAACAGGGCGTGGGTGAGGACACCTATATGCCGCAGCGGACTCAGCGAGAAACTGCTAAAACGCTTATTTGGATTCTACAAGGCCATTGGCCACCTTGGGGACTTGAACTACGAGGTGCTCCCCGACGGAACCCACCATCAGGACTACCCCAGCCCCGACCCGAAGTCGTACATTTAGTTCGACTCAAGCCGTTCCTACGCGCGTTAAGATTGTGACACTGCATGTTTATTTTGTTTCACCGTAAAATATTTTAGCCGTTTCTGTTTTCCTTTAGCGTTGCATCGGGACGATGCACTTTTGAAAAAGAGGGATAATGGCGCCCGCAGGAGCGAGAAAGCAATGCTCGTTCATGAACTTCTAAAAGATTCACGTTTCTTCCCAAACCAGACGTAACTTTCCCCCGCTTTCTTGCTGTCGAAAGTGCCCAGTTCATCCCTCGCCCCAAGAGCGCGACGCTCGAACATTCTTTTGCCGAACTTTCGAAATGGTGACGCACCGTAGTTAAGCAACTACCCGGGTTCTTGTAGTGGCAGTATCGCTCTCCCTCTCTGTCACGCCGCCGAATCGCAGCCCGCTTTTTTGCTGCCTCGACGCACATTATTTACTTATTTTGTTTGGTGCAAGTTCGCCTGATAAACCTTTATTTCTCATTTTATTGTTTGTCTTCTTGTCACCTTCGTTCGTGACAAAATAGTAGATTGTCATCTCGAGCAGTGGGTGCTGTCGGTCTGTCCTTCTTCTGTGCTTTGTCCAGCAGGTGTTGTTCCACAATGTTTTGCATTACCACCTGTGCTACCACATGCCAACTGAAATGCAAAGTGCGGAAATGAACTTCTAATTTTTTAATGGATTGTTTCTAAGCATAATATTGGTAGTACCCATCGCCTGCTAGACTTCAGAGGCAAGGTCGCACATTAATAAAAGCTATAGGAGTATGCGGCTCCACAGTTGCACTCAGAAAACATGGCCCTTGGCAGATAGTAAGTGAGTTGAGGCACTCACTTGTTCAATTGCAGGCTGCAAGATTTCTGTCTGGTAAAGAAAGTATGTCCGTTGTGCAACAGCCTATATTTTGATAAGTTCCGGGAGCCTCAGCTCCTTGTAAAGGGTGGAGCCAGTGGCCACAACAGATGTGAACAGGAGGACATTGCAAGCCGCCTTTGTTCTTGATGAGTGGCTGGCTCAGCCAAGTCCTGGTATGCTTGTCGGGGACACGGCCTTCACCTTGATTAGTGTTCCTTGGGTCCAGGTTTTAATTGTGCATGTTGCATTGCCTGTGATGCACTGCCGGAACAGCTGCATGAGGTAACTTTGCAACAAAATGTATTTCTTCTCCTAGTGCGAGGGGAGGGGGGCGAAGGGGCTGAGTCACTGTGCAAAGTATATTCCCAGGGTCAGTCACAATCTAAATAAATGATGTGATTGCTGTGCCATTTGTGCCGAACTGCACCAAAGGGCTTACCCCGCTATATTGTACCCAAATGTAAGGCATTTGCACCAACATTGTGCCGAAACTTTATTCCACTTTAATATTACTGAAAGTGATTAGGTCAGGCATCGACACCTGGCTGGATTGTTATGATATGCTTGTGCGGGTTCTCAGAACTTTCCATAATCGTCTGAAACAACGTACGACTCCATTTAATTTCCCGTTTAACATTGAATGTACTCGAAAGTTCGCTAAAAATTCTCATTTTTGTGGTCTGCTCTGGCGGGTTAGTTCGTTGAGTGCGCTTCTCATTGCACACTGATGTAGAGGGCGCGACACAGTTAGCGCGAACAAGCGATCGCCACTTTTTCCAGTTATTATCTTTTTAAACCAAGGGATGTCATCCAAGTTATTATTGCTACGGAAAGAGCACTATTTAGTTATATAACGAAAGCGATAAAATTTCGTACTCGCTAATACTATCTAAAGGTAAAATGGAGAACATGTGCCGATGTCCTGTTCACGCTAACAGTGTCAGCGATGTGTACTGCAGTAAAGCGACAGCCACAAAGTATTCATTGCGATTTTGCTTGTCGTGCTTTGCTGCAGTGCACCCGTGTGGTCAGGCTGAGGCACCCTCCAGAGCAAGATGATGCAGAATTTCAGAATAAAATGTTGGCTTGTATTCACTGGACGTCATATTTGAGTGGGCGATTTATAGCGCATGCACAGAACGAGCTCACATTAATAGTCTGCAACGACCGGCCATATTGATGATTTGTAATGCACGTTGCAAAAAACTGCTTATGCATAGAGCCCTGCATATCCACGGATTATCCGCGGATATCGGCAAGTAAATTGGCGGATGCGGATTAAATTTAGACGGATTTTGGCCGATTGCGGATCGGATGCGGATGTCGTGGCTGCGGACGTGGATATCTTCGGATCCACATCTAAATGTTTGCTCGGTGGTATCCAGTCCGTCGTCTGACGTTTCATCTATAGATCCTTTCGTCGACATGCGACGTTTGATCGAAAGGCTTCCCGTGTTCGTTTCATCGAAAAACCTGAGACGTTTCGTCGCACACAACCCTAGTATTTTCGTAACAAACTTTTTGCGTCTCGCCTAGATTACAGGGGGGAGAGGAACATGGTTTCGTTAAGCACCCTTTAGTGAATCGCGCTCTAGCTTTTAGCGGCTTAGTAAAGAAATACGTTGTCAACAAAACGTCGCAGGGGCATGTGCCCACAAAAGTACAGCGTTGACGAACCGCGTGTCCATGAAAATTACGTTCGTGAAAAGTTGTCCACAAAACGCTTTTCGAAGAAACAATAGAGATCCTCAGAAAGATCTGAATCTTTCTGAATATCGCTTTAGTTAGTACATTTCTATCTCGTCAAAAAAGCTATCTATAGAAAAAGTAAAAGTAAAGAATGCAGGGCATCAATCGTCCTGAGAAATCTAGTTCTTTGGCAGGGCAAGAGCGCAAAACTCTTCTCCGGGCAAAGAAAACCTCAAACGAACAAGTCACAATAAAGTACAAGAAACCTCCCGTCTCCGCAGAGAGTGGTGTGGCCGCTGACACAAAAACAAAAGAAGTGCTTCGACAGCGAGCGCGACCCCTGTGGTGCCACGGTTTGCAAGTTTCGGAATCAGCGGCCCACGCACATATGCAGCCCGTAAATTGTCTGTTTCTTTTTTGTATGCTTAGAGTTCTAGCCAAGAAAGTCTGGTGGTTCATATTCGTCCGGTTACGACGCCAGCAATGCCAAAGGGCTGCCGCGCGCAACCTCCGTAACCGCCCGAAACTAAAGAAAACAAAAAAACAAACATTTTTTTACATATAATAAATATACTTGGGCGCTTGCATGGCGCAATCTTTCTCGAACAACACGTTAGTCGGTCCGATCAGGCCTTGGACACTGACTTAGAGGCGCATGTGCCCGCTGGCTGACACGAAACACCGTGAGACTCGAGGCCGCATACGCTCGGTAACAGCACAGAAAGGCTTTGTTTTCCTGCACTGCTTCTCCTCCTCTCTTTCCAAACTTTTTTTTTAATTTTTTTAGGATTTTTTTTTTCAGGCGTTTAGACTTCAGGTGATAGCTGAGGCTCCGCAGGTAAACGTTTCCGATTCCTCATGCGGCGGGGGAAGAACGCGGTCGGTGTGATTTCTGCTGATTTTGCTAGTCTAAATGTAATCGTAACCTCTGGTGGTTAGCAAGAACATCGACATGGTTCCACATTTTGCGGATGCGGTCTGGATACGGATACAAAGTATCCGGATTCGGATCCGATACGGATACAATAATGTGAAAAAATTTGTGGATGCGGTTCGAATACGGATATAAAGTCTGCGGATGCGGATCGGATGCGGATACTCAAATTGTTATCCGCGCATGGTTCCACTTATGCATGCCATCAGCACGTGCCCAGCAGTTATGCAACACAGATATGGCCTCCAGTGAATACTCCCATGTGATAGACTTCGGTATCCTGAGAGTATCGTTTTTTTCACCCGAGATTTCGAGTATACCTGGTATTGCCAGAATATTTATATGGATTCTTCAGTAAGTTTATTTCGTGTGCTTTGTTTTTCATCTGCATTCAAAATTGCAGTTTCCTTGCAACATCTAGAACTAAAAACAAGAAACATAAATTTACATGACGAAATTATTCCTGGAAAAGGGGAACAATGGAAAACACATATCTCCAAACACATCAAGGTGACTGGTGTGCGGCCGAAGAAATCCGCCCGGTCCTGTTAACGAACAAGGAACCTCTCCATTTCCTGTGGAGCGCTCTACCAACTCAGCTAACCAGGAGTTAGACGTCAGTAGACCAAACAGGTTTTATCAGCTGCCACCACTCTAACACCAACAATGATGAATGGCCTGCGTTTTTAAAGCTATAACGATAATACATTAGTGCCCATTTTGTTCTTAGCCCGAGACTGCCTCAGTCTTGTGCTAAGAACAAAATGGTTAACATCTACCAGCTCGCCTGCGCATTCACTGCATTATCACAATGATTACAAAGGTTTTAGTATATTCCAATATTATTCCAGTGTGATTTCGTACCTGAAATAACCTTTCACGGCTGTATGTGCTGTCTTTTTCAGTCATCACGCTCTTACTGTGTCTGGTGCTTCTACACCCAGTTAAATATATAGTTCTCTGATTAAGGGAATCGCTCATGCTGTGCCATTGATGCTTGCAAAAAAGTTCCGCGTAGATGACAAGAGAAAGTAAACATTGCCTTCAGTTGGACATACCAACACATTAATCTTAACGAAATATTTGCAGTGAAATGTATGAAAATAAAGTGTACGCTTAGTGCTTCTAAAGCTCTTTTTGCCGCTCCAAGTGCTGCTCCAAACTGAATCGGACCGGTCACATCACTGCTAAATGAATTAACAAGCCACATCTTACACTCTCTCAACCCTTTCTCCTATATGTGAAAGATCACAGACATGGTACTTGTCTTTGATACCTATTAACATGTATACTGGGGTTTGAGCGAAAGCCTTAAAGATTCTTAAGCTTTGGGTATTATAAAGACAAATGAACTATCTTCAAAAAAACAAATGTTAGGAATTGCAATAATATATAAAAATAAGCTTTCTGACTAAAATTTGCTAATTAACTTTTTAAATAGCAGTTTCTATTTCTATGTTGCAATTAGAATTTTAAAGACTATCACCATGGAAGGCTAAAGCAATATATGGGGGGTAAAAATAGTAACCGGCTTGGAGATAATCGCTGACGAAATTTGCTCTTTTATAGGTATTAATAAGAGATGCAGGAAGTGATATGAAATTTTAGAAATCATACCAATTACAGTGCAGAGTTCGTCAGGCGAATATCTTCAAGCAGGTGTCTCCATTTTTACTTTGTGTAGATTGCTTTCGCCTTCCATGGTGGCAACCTTCAAAATTCAAATAGCAACATAGACTTGAAAACCGCTCATTACAAAGTAGATTAGCCAATTTCAGTTATTTAAATATATAATTATTATATATTTTGTTAATCCCAACATTTCTCGCAGCTTATTTTTGGTTTTCTAAAAAGTTTCTTTGTTTTTTACCACCCTATTCTTCAGGACTTTTGAACGCTTTAGCTGACACACAGTATGTGCAACATTCCCCAACAGTTTGCTCGATTCTATGTCCTTTTATGGCTTTATTCACATGTTTCAATTTCCTAAACTTCTATTAGTTGAGGAACATAAAACTTTTGTGTACAATGTCTCCCTTTTGAGAACCTGAGAATGCAGTATATTGAGTACGTACTATTGAGGGTTGAGTGAGACCACCTATCGTAACACTGTATCCAAGCAACGTCAGGCAACGCAGTGACAGCTACCATAAAAATTATAATACACCAAAAGGCTAGGTTCCTTACAAGGCAGCAGGTTTATACGCTAAAGTTATACGCAATTTCTACTATGTGAACTTCCGCTTGAATACATTTTCTCTTGGTTGCAGTATGGTGCTTTCATATTGAAACCCTTCTGTTATGCAATGGAAGAGCTCTGTGACGTATTACCTTAAATATCTCTCATCCTGAGATGGCTCATAAGTTGTGTCTGCATCTTCCACCGGCGCAGGGCTTGAACACATCCTTGGAGTTTAGCATGAAACGTCCCCAAGCAGGAACTCGTGTTATGCTGGCTTGTGCGAAGGGGCAACCCGCTCTCTTCAAAGGAACTTTCCTCACTTGCCCTCTCAGTAGTCGATGGCGGCGCAAGTAGCGGCTCTATAGCGGCTCGGCGCAGGACTTGCACATGGCTGCACAGGTGTTGACTCTGTGTTGGTTGGAGCAGAACTTGCGTCGGGTGGTACAGGTTCTGGTTGACACGGGTATTTTGGGGTTTCCTTGACTGTTTCTTTGCAGACGTTCACATATGTGCCTGAAATGTGTGTAAAAAAACTTGCACTTTGTTCCACCAGGTCTTCGTTGCGCTATGTCCACAATGTTTGCTACACACTGTTTTTATGTGGAGTCATTGAGAATACTTAATACAATTAGGTCCAAAACTAGCTTGCTTTATGTGTTCAGAACAGCTAGTGACTTTGATAATAAAGGCCTATATTATATCGTACATTTGCAAGTTAATATAGAGTCTTGCTCGAGAATAAATATAACCTGAATTAACCCATGGCACACTGCTCGTTTCTCAGAAGTTTAAAGTGGAGAACATTTGTAAAAAAGTTGGATGTATACACCTTTTCATTTCCGCGGTTGCATAGATAATGCTGGCGTTCCATCGCCAATAGGTAGCTTCACCTCTGTTGGTTTTAGTTTTAGCGCGCTCGCTGCTATTTTGCTGTGTTATGTCCACTTGTTCAGTTCTTATAATATAAATATTTATTATGTAGCAGAGGAGACATCTAACTTGGTGTCTCAGGTGCTTCGAGAACCCCTAACCTTTTACATCTACGAGCACTCATGGCCCTATGCTTTGTTCGACGGTGTCGGCCTTGAGCTGCGCGGCATTAGGAACAGTGTCTCTGCGACGTATTCATTCATGCAAAGGTTCCCTATGAAGCGAAGTAAAGAAAGCTCATCTATTCTTGCAGACAAAACCAAAAAGAAAACAGTACAAAACCTAAATCGCAAAGAATTAATCAACAGGCAAGTTAGCTGGGCAAAACATAAATTTTGTGGACACTGAAATTGCAAGACCTCCACAGAACAGAAAATTACCAAAATGAAAGCTGCGAATATTGAAAAACGGTAACATCTCAGGCTGTTTGAGTGATTCGTTTAAAAATGCAATACTGGATCAATATTTCTGGTACTCCAACCACAGGCCACGAGTAGGAAATTTCGTGAGCCGTTGGCCCTGCCGAATGTGCTCGTTTACAAACTTTTTAAGATCAATTTTTGTTACACATTTTTGAAAACCGGAGACGACGGACGAAAAAGGGGGCAACACACAAACGTCTCAAACGCAGCTACTAAAGTTTATTAGAACAGTCGTTTATATAGCATCTCTTCCACACGTCTCCCGGAACTGCACACGTCACTGGAACTTTTTAGCCAAGGTACAGTCGGGCACGGAATGAAACGCGAACAGTGGGTGCATGGTTTTCGCTAGATGCTGCACCACCTGAACCAGATGGGAGCTGCAAGAAGATGGCTCTCCTTCGACGTGTTAGTCTCTTGCTCAGTGCATCCAAACCTTCGGTGTTGCGTCTCTAGGTGACTCAGCGTGGGTCGAAAACCATGCGCTCCTTGTTCGCGTTTCTTTCCGTGCCGAGTGTACATCTCATCTTGACTTTTTGTTTCCTTTTTTTTCTTTTTCTTTTTCCTTCCTTCAAGTTATCGCACTTTGTTGGTACACATGCATTGCAAAACAAAGACCACACACTCTAAAAAAAAAGAATTACAAAAATACTCCCTCCATCAACCATTGCTTTCTCTCGAGAGTAAGGGATTTGTTGGAGGCAAATTTAGTTCGGTTCCAGTCGCAGTCCGGGATAGACATAGGGAGCTTTCTGAACTTAACGGAATTATATCTCAACTCCACAGCTGTAGAATTTGAGGGGGTAAATGTGTCTCAAAAGAAAGGGGTCTGCATCGGTTCGTCGTTGGCACCAGGCGTTGTCTGAGATTTATTTGGCTTCGTTGGATTCGGCCTTGGGACAAGTTGTACAACCATTCCCAGCAGGGTCAGTGATGATCAAGAGATACGTTGATGATATTTTGATATGTTCTGTTGAGAAGGGGGCACTGCCTGAGATCAAAGATTTCATACTAAAAGCAGCGCCTGAGTTGACCTTTAGCAGTGAGGAGCCTGATGAAGGTGTGCTGCAATATTTAGATCTTAGGTTGAACACGGTGTGACGGGTTGTGTTGGGAATATGGAAAGCTAGCGGCAAAACCTTTGTTGCCCTACAAAAGTTGCCATTCAAAATTGGTCAAACGAGGGGTACTGATGTCTCTGCTAGACAACGCTTTAAAAAATCTTGTCAGCACAAAGTACATGAAGCTGTTATAAGACAATTAGAACGCATTAAGGAGGCCAGGTATAAGAGTAGCATTGTAGAGGGGTCGCAAGAAAGTGTGTGGTGAGACTCAGAGGGGAGGTCAGGAAAGAAACGGAGAAACCAGAAAGGGTAGTGGGCATTTATTATTTCCATAAATTTTCGCACAACTTGTTGGCGATTGCTGGGAGGTTCAGGATAAAGGTTGTCTTCACTTCCGACTTTAGGTTGCACAGGCTTACGCCGTTCGCGTGGAGGTGCGCGAGGTTGTCAGAAACGGCACAGAGAAGCCGCCGTTGATTGCCAGGTTGGTGTAGTATACGATATTCCAATGGCCTGCGGTTTCACCAACGTGTGGCAGACAAAAAGGTACTTGAGCGAGAGACTGCTTGAACACATGAGGGCAGTTAAGAACGGGTCTCCGAACTCGGAGATTGCTAAAAATGCACAGGAGTGCAATAATTGTCTGCCGCATTGGGGGTCTACTGTTGTTTTGAGCAAAGAAAAAGATTTTGCAAAAAGAGTTTTGAAAGAGACAATTAGAATCACGACTGTAGGCAATTGTATCAGTGAGCCGTCAATCGCATTAGACAAAGCGACCCGAAATTTTTTGCTGTTGTAAAAGTTTTTTTTTTTTGTATCGGTCTATTTGTTTTAGTGTTGTTGTAAAATGTTTTTGTGTGTCAATCTTTTTTTTAGTTAGGGGTTCTGGTACGTGATACTTAGGCCTAGGAGCTTGAGTGAAGGTGTTGTGCGTTTGGTTCGACCTTGAGGGTTGCGACAAAAGAGGGTTTGGTTGTTGTGCTGTGTACGAAGCGAGTTCGAAGGTTTCAATTGTCATCAGACTAGACGAAACAACCTAAAAGCATTTGATGCGTTTTTTTGAAGTGTGTGGTGTCTCTTTTGCAATGCATGTGTACCAACAAAGTGAGATAACTTGAAAAAAGAAAAAAAAAAGTCACAGATGAGATGTACCTTGGTTAAAAGTTCCAGTGACGTGTGCAGTTCCGGGAGACGTGTGGGAGAGATGCTATATAAACGACTCTTCTAATAAACTTTAGTAGCTGCGTTTTGAGACGTTTGTGTGTTGTCCCCTTTTTCGTCCGTCGTCTCCGGTTTTCAGAAATGTGTAACATTAATCAGCTCGCCTGCCTGCTTACTTTATCTTCAATCACTTTTTGTTTCATATGGAACTTAGCTGATACCGTGCTCAGGATATTACTTGATTGACTGATAAGTCTAGTTGATGCAAATCACTTCTTCAGAGGTGGTGTGGACAGTAAGGCATCTTTTTAAGATGAACCTCCTATTTTATTTTGTTCTCACCAGTATAATGCAAAAACTGGCTTTCGCCTAAATTACTCAATAAGCCTTCAAGTTCCTTGTCCTAACATAATATAAACATTATAGAAAATGTAAAAAAAAAACTTTTGTGACCCCAAACTAAGGCCGCATACTTTTCCTCTAGTTTACAGAAAAAAACGATGAAACGAATATTGTATCTTAAAACAATAGGGATCCCTAACACTTATAGGTGCAGTATCTGTAACATGCCACCTGTAGTTAACAATGTTTCTTTGGCCCTTTCAAATGACCGCAAAATTGGCCTGGTATGGTATCCCACTATAATGTACTGCAAAGCGAAACATAAGGTAGTGTATTCATTATTTAAATGTATGAAGACATAAACTGCCCCTCAGCCAAAAGAAAAAAAAAGAAACGTTTTTTTCCAACGGAGACATTCTCGCCACGTTTTGTTTTACCGCAAAACTACCAAATATTATTATCGGTAACAATGGCAGATTTGTTATGAATGAAAACAGGTAGAATATTAAAAAATAAATTGGCATGTCTATTCACTTCATTCTGATGCAAGAATCGCTGCAGTTGCCGAAAATTATTTTTGGTGTTTGGAGGTGTGAGGTCACGTTCCTTCCTCTCGTCCCTCTCTGATCCCGCCGGGTGGGGCTGTGCCAGCCCACTGACAGTCGGCGACCGGCAGTCTGAGCCACTAATGACTGGCAAGCTTCGCCCGACGCCATGTCGGTGGCTTGACACGTGGGCAAGAGGTTATGCAGGACTCCTCCCGCTGACCGAGACATCAAGTTAAGCGTCTTCCAGCGAAGTATGCTCGAGGGATGAGCCAGAATATCTCCCGTCTTCGTAAGGCTTCAGTCGAGACTCAACGACAATAGTGGTGGCCCAAGGGAGACAAAGCGCCATGTTCCGGGACGTTTGGTGGTGCGCGATGGGCGCATATGCGAGGGAGAGTGACCTGGGCGGGGTTCGGACTCCAGGGATGATTGCTTTGCTACCAGTGACTATGAGAATTACTACAGGGACTACCTACTGGGGAGGTGGGGCCAAGTGACCCTTTAAAGAAGAAGCAGCAGCAAGCGGCTGTGAGAGTGTGCTCTCTGACAATGAAAATACTTTGGTACGTATTTAGTGAAAATAATTTATCGCAATAGACCCCCCCCCCCCCGTCGTCTGATGTTCCTGTCTGGAGTCGTCCTTCAGTTGCTGTCCTGGCCTGGCCCTGCCCTGGCCCCGCCTTGAGAACTCCTTGGACCCAACAACGCAGAGCATAGGAACGTATAGTTTTTTTTTTGCGCTTTGCTGAGGCGAACAACTCTTTCCACAATTTTACTCAAAGCTTACACCATCGTATTACACCCGTATGCTTAAAACCACCGGCATCTATTGAGAAACTGTTTTATGCAGTGCATTCAAGGGCCTGAAACGTTGTGGACTCCTTGTAAATGCCTGACATTTAAAAATTTAGATGCTCAAGGTAAGATGCGAAGATGCACATCTGTTATTTAGTGCCTTCGAGTTTCTTCTATGGTAATCAAGACTAATTTTGTTTTCCAGAATCACAAAGCATATATATTTAAAACTATCCTGTGCTTGTTCATTTTCTGTCACCTTCATTTCGCACACAAACAAGAAAGCCACAATCGGTGAACTGACATTGCTTTCCATAACCAGCTTGGCTGCCCCATGGCTGCCAGTGGTATGAATAAATAAATAAATAAACTGCTGAGCCCACGTGCTCGTCTTACCGCATCTACAGACTCAACGTTTGCGCTAGTGCTCCAAGAAGGAAAGTATGTAATAACTTGATATAAAGACTATTAATGATATTGTGCAGATGTTCACTAATTTCTCAAGAAGACATGAGCGTCGAAAAATAGTTTACCAAAAAACGGAAGAACCAAGCGAACAGAGATGAAAAAAACCGAATAAAACACTTTTCCCCTGGCGTGGAGGGCCCAGCGGGGTGAAAAATTGTAGCCAACACCTTGTCACTGCCATGTAATCTGATTTCAAAAAGGCTGCGCCCATACGACAGTAAACGAAAAAAAGAATTCAAACTGGCAAGCCTGGAAATAGTTAGAACTCCACGTCAGTTTAATAAAAACATTGCCAAGAAACAAGGGACAAGAATGCGAAAAGCACCGACATAGTGCTGACTAACGACTGAAGTTAATATATGCATAGAACAGGACAATAGACATTGAAAGAAATCGGATAGGAAAGGATCGAGGATATAACCCGATAAGACCCGTCATACCAAGCCTCCAAGCATACATACATATCTACCGCACTCAGTGTCACACTTAGCCCAAATAAGCTTGAACGAATTACATACAAGGTAGAATGTAAGCAGTGCCTCACCTTTTTCATTTAAACCCTTTTTCGATGCCGTGTCTGTGATTAACAGATGCCAGAAATAGGGTGTTCCCATGATCGCTGCTAGCTGTGAGCTGGAGTTCCTGCAAGTGAGAAAAATGTGTCCAAAGTGATTTTTGAGTTCGTGCCTGGTGGTTAACTCTAAAACAGCCTGGTTCGCATTCCCATACAAAAGATTTAAAATTAGCCAACATATTTTAAACAGTAGAAGGGTATGGACTTGGACTAGTTGGCGATTCAAGGTTCAGTTGATAAACGCGCTAAAAACAACAAACAACTGAAAGAGCCGAGCAACACAGAGCGCTTGGCTCTGAGGTGGTGCTTTTAAAATATTTTGTAAAATAGATAGTAGATAAATAAGCATTAATTTGATGATGTCGCATTTCTGTCATCACGTCTTGATTTCACGGTGTGTGTATATACCTATGTTTTTCCGTGAGTTAACTTCAGTTGCAAGAAGTGCTTGTGTTGTTTCTCTCTTTCACTCGTTCGTTGTTTTTAGCAGTTTTACCTCTGAACTTTTTTATACACAACTTAGCATATATCTACGTTTGCGAAATTAGCATCTTGGACAAAAACAAGTTAACATGAAACAAATATCTCACTTCTCTTGTGCATAATTTTAGTTTTGAGTACTCCTCCCTCTCATGTTCACCAGCGCATACTTACAGAACAACATAGAGAGTCGGGTTCATCCTCCTCCAAATCCTCCTCAACAGGCACAACTTAAATGGGGATTACTGCCAAGTATTCTCCAGAGAGCACCTGTGAAGACTACCATTCGATGTTGCTGTGGTATAGGCATGGAGCCAGAATTTGATTCGGAGGGTGAAATGGCCTGGCCTTGACAAAATGCGGTATGAAGGGGAGGAGAGAGTTGAGGCTCCAGCAAAAGGAAAGACTTCGGGTGATGGAGCATGACACCCCCCCCCTCCCCCTTGGGATACGTGACTGCTGTTGTATTCATGTGCTATCGAAGTAGTAATTAACCCTGTGGTACATTTAGTGTTGATAGTATTTAGCTCCCAACCACTTCTTACAATTTTGTGTTCTGGACCGTGATCCCTTCTCATCTCATCCTGACATGTTGCCGGTTTTTCTGGATCATCCTACGGAAAATTTTAAGATTGGCCTTAATATTTTAGCCAAGATGGTGTGTCCATACAGAACACATGATCTAGATGGAAAACATATGAAAATTTCAAAAGCTTCAGGTATAATTCTCTTTTTTCATGACTTTTGTAATCAATCGTATACATCTCGAACAAGGATGTTGAGCTACCATTTGATGTTGTCAACTTGAAGACAATATTTTTAAGTGATTGCGAAAATCACACTTTACGGGTCGACATTTTTAGGATCAGGTCGCCAAAGTCAGATCTATCACGTGTACATTATCATGGCAAGATACATATGCCAAGAGAAAGTCAACTGCTTTTTGCACAGGAGTTGTGGTGAAGTCAGAATGACACTCAGCTCTGATTGGATTTGATCGAAAAGAATAATGGGTAGGCCTGATACGAACTGAGTGCCACCCGAGGGCGAGGGGGGTGGGTAGGGAGGGAAGGGAGTGGGGGTAGGGAGGGGGGGGGCGTTTTCCCAAACCCAGTCGACACTGTAATATACACCTGCATTTTGAACCCCCTCCTCTCCTCCTGCACACCCCAAGTAGTGGCCACCCAAGCCACCTCACCCCCCCCCCTTACTGGATACGCCGCTGGTTTACTTTTTATTCATTCAACCAATAAGAGCTCGTGGTTCTGACATTCAGGGAACACCTGTGCAAGAAGCAGAAGGACTTGCGCTCCGTATCTAAACACTTCCACGGCTAACGAGTAGCGGTGACTTTGTAAGTCACAGCGGAGCAGCTGCCTCAGAAAAAGTGCTTGCGTTCTAGAACTAGGCAAAACTGTCTGCGTATAAATTAGTTACTCACCGTCCTGCACCGCTTGCCCAGAGCGGTCGGTGCGGCGCCCATGTGAAGTGACGGGACCGAATCGTCGCTCAGGCGCTTTCGTTTTAGCTCAAAGCCAAATTTCTCGGAGACGTCCCACGACAAGTACGACTCCGCCGAGAAGTGCTCGGAGAACACACGTTCGACTCCCAGTTGGCGGGTGTCGCTGCTCATTCCAAATGTCTTCAGCCAGTGACTTCATATTGGCTCCTAGGTAGGCACGTGATAAAATGTGACGCTGGCATCACCTTTATGGAGCACCCGCTCGCAACCTTTCATGAGACACTTCATCGTTAGGGTGCCGGAATCGAAAGTGCAATTGTCATTTTTCTGCACAAAACACAATCCCTCTAAACTGCGATGGCATCTACAGGCAAGCAGTAAAGTTCTTTCGACTGCTGCACCGCCAACCGGAATTATTCGCGATGTATTAGAAACTTGAAAGTTTCGGCACAGCGCGAGACCACAGGAGACAAATTCGTTCTTTCGTTTCTCGCAAAATGTGCCGCCGGCGTCGTGCGTTGTCTTTTCCGATCCGCGAAGGCGCCTGCGCCGCCTCTGCCACCACTTGGTGGCGGGTATGTCGACGCATAATTTCTTGTTTCTGTACTTTCCAAACTGGATTTGTTTCTATTCCAACCTAAAAAAAAACTGAACAAAAACTTCTTGCATAAATAAATAAAACGGTTCGCGCCACTTTTTTTTTGTAATTCAATTACAAAATAACTTTTTAGCGGTTCTGACCAGTAGGAAGTTCAGGACTAAGAACGTCACATTTTGCGCGCATTAGGCACCGTAGGTCGCCTCCGTAGTTGGAGGAGCTTTCAGCGTCTTCACGTTAAAATATGACGGAGTCATGTTTAGTTACTCTCTTTGTGACCGCTGGCTTGCTCAAATCCTAAGAGACGTGAAAACCGAAAAAAAAAGGTTGACGCTTAAATGTTTTTGCAGGGCCCCTTTAAGTGATCAGCCCGAATAGGGCTCGTCTTCAAGAGGCTTTTATCCTTCAGTCGATACTCGATGACGACGGTGCTGGCCCAAGGGTGACAAGGTGTCATGTTCCGAAACATCCGCTGTTGCTAGACCGGCATGTGTTGTAGGGAGATACCTGGACGGGGTTCGGGAACGAATGCTTCGCCGCCTTTTTATTCAAACATTAATAAAGGGAGTTTTAACTGAAGAGGAGGGGCCAAGTGGTTCCTTAACGAAAGCAGCAGGCGGCTGCAAAAATGTGTTCGCTGAAGATCTAAATACTTCTGCATATATGAAGTAAACAAAGTTTATCATGAGACACCCCTCCGTCTCTTGATTTTCCTGCCCGGAGTCGTCTTTTGATTCCTCTGCTAACCTGGCCCTGCCTGATCCTGCCTGCAGTGCCACTCTGTCGCAACAACTGGTTTCCATCGGCGAGATCCACTCTGCAGTTTCATGGCTCTTGGTGTTGGTGAGTGCATTGTTCTTTTCCTTCAATTTGCCAGACCGGTTGTCTCTTAGAATTTACTCTTAGGTGGTGGCAGAAGAAGCGTACCAGTCAGAACAAGCGCCCATTTATTCTTCAAATTGATTTTTATAAAATGAGTTCACAGTCACATAGTGAGTGATGAAATGTTGAAATGATGCGTGGCAGCGGTTTTGTAAAATTTTGGATGCATTTGGGAGTTGATTTGGGGCAGGCCAAGCGGAAACCGCACATTAGGGCACTCATTCGCGAGAAAGACGCGCTGAGCTAGAAGGGAAGATAATAGAACACACGACGGAATCGCGGGTGGAAAGCGAGAGCAAATGACAGAACAAACGTAAAAATAAATGTGGGCTTGAGCTGGACAAAAAAGGCAAGAGGTGGCACTTCTTAGGTAGAGGGCGGCTAAAGTGAAAGTGGTGCAAGATGTAACTGATCATAGCCTCCTCTATACGGAGAAAGCCTGGCACGTAGCGAGAAGAGCCGGCCGCCATAAATGGGAAAGGACGGGCGGGGAAACGGGGAGCGCAGGGATGATTGCCTGCCAGCTCCACACAAGAGCGAGCGCCCAAACGCAGATTTTCCTCTTTTTTTTTCGGCATCGTGGAGAGGAGAGACTCAACGTCAACCATTTTCCGTTTCTCTGTGCGCCCGCATCTTCACAACCGTTCTTTGAACGCGAAACCGATGGTCGCGGCCGTCGGTTTCGTTTAGTCAAAACTGCATGGTTCTTCCGCGGCACGTTACGATGATCCGACGACGACGCACTCCGCTGGCACGCCGACAACTCCGACCGACGCCACAGGCATGGTGCACTGTTGCCAGCGCCCTTTCAAATCGCCGCCGCCGTTTCTCCTGGAGTACGAAAGCGACGGTGACGAAAACACGAAAACAAACGTGGTTCGGGGAGCGGCGGCTCATGACCCAAGCGCTTGCAGACTATCTCTGTCCTTTCTGCTCTTGGCTATTATATTGGTCACCGCTTTGCGCGCTCCTCCTCTCCTTTTTTCTTCGGCCGCGTGCTCTATGGCTCCGTCGTCGATGTGCCAACGTTTCTCCGTATAGAGGAGGCTATGAACTGATTCGTGGTGTCGAGCGGACACATTTCCTCACAGGTTCATGTATGAGGGTGAGCAAGCACCGCGAGAAGAGATTCAAGTGTTCAAGGACAACAGAGTTTACGCAACCGAATACAGCTGAAACGTGTCAATTAGCGCAAAAGACACCGTGCCCGAGGAAAAAAACTGAGCTGAAAGAATCGAAATCTACCACCGACCAGTTTTGTTCTTGAAACAACACAATCATTGCCGTTTTGTAAAACGCGTAGGCTAGAGCCGCCGAGTTGGTGGATATAAGTGACCGCGATCGCGCCAGAGGAAGAAAGAGGCTCAAGATTCTAGCGGCTGCTTCCTGGACGACAAAGATGAGACCAGCGAAGTCTCGAAGTGGTGGATGTCTATCCAGCTCACGGAAACAAGCGCGGAGAAGGGGAGGGGGGGGGGGGTCACTGCATGCGGAATCGGAGCAGAAGTTGGAGAGTTGTGGTCTTCGGCCGTATGACCGCAAGACCAAGCCCAGGATAGACAAGGCAGATCCGAGTGAGAGGGTTTCGATGAGTCGGAGACAGTTAAAACGGGGCTTTAGTTAGAAAAAGTTCAAGAAGATGCAGCCAATAGTTATATTTCTCCGAACTGGCTTGAGCACTTATGAAGAAGTACTTCACCGGAAACCTGACAATAGCGCTGCCAGAGAGCGGCTGCTCTACTCAAGGCCGAGAAAGGAAAGAATGAAACCCATGAAACCATCAAGCGGTTGCAACGACGGGGACCCAAGTCAACGGCCTTCAGAGAGATCGTCATATCGAGTCGTCCCCTCAAAGCCGAAGGAACGCAAGCCGAGCCGGCGGAAGTTCATTTTCTCCAATCTGGCCCAAACGCTTAGGACGATGAGCGTCACGGAAAGCTCAATGACGTATGCGTCCAGCCAGCGGCAACTCTCGTCAAGTCGAGAAAAGTGAAAGGACAAGGTCATCCACTCCGATGACCCGCCAGCCGGTGTGGATGGAAAGATCATGCGGGGGCGCGTCTTAGCCGTTCCTGGACTACGTTAGAAGCTCATGCAAGGGGCGCTCAGAGAAATAATATATTCCAGCCTCCCGCAAAGTTTAATGAGCACAGAAGAAAGCGGCGCCAGATCCAGCCTGTTTCGGGCAACTTTTGAGGATGAGCCTCATCGGACGTTTGAGCAACGCAATTCCAGGATGGAGCTGTTCCCGACGGTGGGAAAAGGCATGCTCAGATTTATAAGGACAGGGTGAAAATGTCTTTCAGTAGGCGAAGAATTTCTTGTCACAAGAAAGACTACCATATGAGTGCAGATAATTAATATTAGCAAGTTTTTGGCACCTCAAGAACATACATTCAAGTTTCCTTTACTTCCGCGATAAACAAAAAAAAAACACTAAATGTTGTGCACGGGTTGAAGACATACGCAAATGCTTTAGGGGTTTTATATAGGGTGGTTCAAGTCACCAGGCTCGATCTAAAATGTCCCGTAAAAATGGACGCCTGCACGTAGCAATCTAAACTTTTCGTCAAGGGTGTGATTCACAGGTCAGCTTTTCTTGTAAAATTACAAAGCGTAGCTCTCTTCCCGTAAAAAATTAGGCCAAGAAACTTGCCAAGGTTTACGGTGGGCAGCAAGGAAGACCGCAGAAGTTCAATAGCGGGGTGTGTTTGGCGTTCGTATTGATAGATGGCGCTACCTTCTTATCATTACGGCTCGCGACCACCGTGGTTTATTACAAAAATATAATATTTTTGAAATATACCTTCGGTTAAAAAATAAATGCGAACAATAAAAGCAAAACTTAAGGTAAAAAACACGTCTGCACTAACGGCGGCGCTTTCTCTGCCAACAAATTTTGTCTGCGTGTCATCTGCTATCTTTCGCTGGTCGGCTGCACCTTTAGACGCTGCTCTCGACGCCATCTATCAATACGAACGCCCAACACACCCCGCTTCTGGACGCTGTCGTCTGGGTCGCCGCCCGCCCTAGACCCTGGCATGTTTCTTGGCCCTATATTTTACTAAAAAGAGAACTACGCTTTGTAATTTTACAAGAAAAAACCGACCTGGGAAATACACATTTGACAAAAAAGTTTAGACGGCTCCATGCAGGCGTCGATTTTTACGGTCCATTTTAGATCCAGCCTGGTGTCTTGAACCACTCGGTATTTAAGGTGTTTTTCTAGTTTATTTTTCCTTGATGTAATGTGTAAAAGTGAATTCCTATACCCAGGCAGCACAAGACGTCGAGAGGACGTCGAAATAAGGTCCCTCGACGTTGGGCGACGTCGAAATCGCTTAACAAACTTTTTATCGACGACATTGGTACGACGACATGTGTACGTCGACATGAGAGGCTCCAACAACGTCAAACACGTGACGTAGTGACAACGTCATAAGCTTCACCTTGACGTCTTCAAATGTAATCGACGTCTGTTCGACGTCCTGTATAAGACGTTCTTTGAACGTCGGTACGAGACGTCATAAAATGTCCTGAGCAACACCTTTGACGTCTTCGACATTAATCGACGTCAGTTCTACGTTTCCTCCGAGAAGTTATTTGAACGTCGTGCACGAGACGTCCCAACATTGCCCTGAGCAACACCTTGACGTCGTCGACACTATTCGACGTCAGTTCTACGTTTTTTCGGGAAATTTTTCGAACGTTGAGCGCGAGACGTCCCAATATTGGATTGCAACACCTTGACGTCATTGGCAATAATAGACGTCAGGTCTACGTTTTCTCCGGGAAGTTCTTTGAACGTGAAGCACGAGGCGTCCCAACAATGTCCTGTGCAACACCTTGACGTCATCGACAATATTTGACGTCATTTCTACGTTTGTTAGGAGGTGCTTGTAACGTTGAGCGCGAGACGGCCCACAATATCTGAGCATCACCTTGACGTCATTGACAATATTATACGTCAGTTCTACGTTTTTCCGGGAGGTTCTTTGAACGTTGAGCGCGAGATGTCCAAACAACGTCTGAGCGAACACCTTGATTACCCTCAACAAGCGCCTTATAGAGCCAGAGGTGCTGTTATATCACTTCTAAAATTTCTCTTCAATGTCAGCATTTTTTATACTGTGCATGTAATCCACATTTCAACCTTGTTGTGCTGCTGAAATCTCTTACAATATTATCATTCTCGTGAATGTTGTTTTAGCAGGAATTGCTTAAAAACCGAGAATTCACAACAACAAAACACAGGATTTAGCTCCCGGAATCAGTGGGGGTGTTTATAGCATTTTAGCGTTTCGAACTTAGTGTCAACGTCTTTGAAGCTGTAAGACAATGATAATAATGTAAAGATTTCTCCAGCTGAGCCGGGTTGAAGGGGGAACTGAATGCACAATATCGAGAACGTTGTAGTTGACGAAAATCGTAAAATTTATATGACAGGTGTTTGGGCACTATAGGACGCTTGTTTAGAATGACTCGAATTACACCTAAAACTGTCTAACCATGGAAGCGGTCGAAATTACCGATCACTAGGAAGCTGAAGGAACACCTGTTCGCATGTTTCCTGGATTGCGGGCCTGGGCGCTTGGAGGTGTTGCTAGCAAATTGTCTATTCCGTCCGAATATACATGCTTCTGTGGATATACCTTCGAACAACGAGTTGTGGATCCGGTTGACTCCATTTTTCAACAGTGACCCAGGTCGAGACCACTTATCAACTGACATCCCGTTCAGTCTAGACGTCTGCTCGATGTTTTATGGTTGCTAAATTGGACGTTATTTCAACGTTGACATGACGTTATTACAGAGAGAGAGAAAGAGAGAAGTCTTTTAAAAGAGGAAAAACCAAAGTTGGAGTTACAGCTAGAGGCCGAACTGTCAGACGTGCGCTCGACATTTTATGTCGTTCAATGGGACGTTATTTTATTGTTAATATAACGTTTTCAATTGACATCCCGTTCAGTTTAGACGTATACTCAACGTTTTATGGTCGTTAAATGGGACATTGCGTCACCGTCGATATAACATTATCACGCGACTTCCCGTCCGACTCAGGCGTGCACTCGACGTACTAAGGTCGTTTAGTGGGACGTTATGTCTACGTAAAATCCACCATTTTTTCCAGACATTAGCCTTTCCATATTACGTCGAAGGCACTTGACGTTCAGACTTTCGACGTTTTTTGACATGTGGTTCCTGACGTCATCACTTTCTTTCAGCGTCTTTTCAACGTGTCTGTGCTGCCTGGGTAGTTGGCTTTCACACACGAGATGTTGTTGAGCAAGAGCAAACGTCGTGTCCGTTGTGGACAACCCTTTGGAGCTGTCTGTTGCGGCACTAGCCCATTAGTCAAGTCTTGGAAGACACTCGACTATTAAATTGTAGTCCATCAATGCTGTGACGGAAATTGTGAAACACTCAAAATTCGCAAAAGGCAGCATATGCCATGGTGGCATTACCAACTCCAGCAGCCTGAGAGTCATGAAAGTCACCAAAACATTTCTGGCACAAACATTCGGCATCAGATTGCTCAATGGTGAATGTTTGCACGAGC
Organism: Ixodes ricinus; assembly: GCA_037355805.1. Taxonomy (NCBI): domain Eukaryota; kingdom Metazoa; phylum Arthropoda; class Arachnida; order Ixodida; family Ixodidae; genus Ixodes; species Ixodes ricinus. The sequence continues at coordinate 55,838 of JAZHYW010062112.1, forward strand.
TGTATGCTTTGGTCTCACGTTGCCTTTACTCAGTCCTCTCCCGCAAATCAGGCACTCAGGTTGAGGCTTATGTTATCCCCAATAGATTAACAGCGTTGTAATCAAGATGTAAAACGAAGTACAACCAGTTGAAGGCGCGAATACTGCCCGTTGCTTTTTATCTGTTAGAAAACAAACAGTTTGTGTTTAGCAGAATATGAGCGTCAAGGATTTGTTATGACTAATATTAAAGCAGAAGTAAAATGGTACGTTTAATATAACTTTGAATAGAATCTAGCAACTTATCGCCTGTAGTTCTTCAATAAGAGCGAACAATCGAATTGATTGTTATATTCTAGCAAATAAATGTAGTAGTCTTTAAACCAAATTGCTGAATAAGTTCATCACTCCAGACGTACTCGAGCAAAAAGCTGGCTATGCGTGCTTTTTTTTACACGTACTCAAAGCTACAATAGTATGAAACATGTATACAGGCGAAACGGGACAGCTCACAGCCGGGTTCAGGTTTATTATTGGCTTCAGGATTCGCGATCGTGACCACGAGCGAGTTCAAAATAGCAACTTCTGCCCCCGAGAGTTGGTAATAAAGTTCTCCCCCATCCTAAAGTCGATACGCGCATGTGCGTTTCAGCACGGTGCGTTCCGCAGTGACGGAGGGCTTGCGCCGCGCTTGTACACACAGTTGCGCTGACACGCAGTCAACCGCTGTCAAGAGCCAATAAGAACGCGCTATTGTCGCTAGCCGCTCACCAATAGTAAGCGAATTCCACGGCAACATGGCGGCGCTCAGTGACAGCACTGAAGTGCTCGATCTTGGCACAATTCCGCTGTCTTCCTCTACATTTTGGTGAGCTTGAACATCGCAGCCTTAGAAAAACCAGTCCCGACCGCTCCCCGAAACCAAAACGCAAGCACTGCGAGCGGATAGCAGGATACGTCTCGTCGAGTCTTCTGCGTGGCGCGAGCGAACACATACAATCCTCTCCTCTCTCGGCCTCTGATTGGTGGAATGCACTGAAACGCCTGGGAAAGTTGAGCGAGTCAGTACTCATTTGCGTCGCGCTACCGAGAGTTGCGGGAAGGCGCGCGTTGTACCGCAAGCGACCGCGCCTGGCCGCAAGGACTTCGCAACGCACTCAAACGCGTTCGAACGCGAATGTGCGTATGACCCTTAACAAAATGCCGCGCGTATATCGGGGCCCAGTAGCCTACACAGGAGGGGTCTATATCACATGAACAAATGAGGTTTTAGCGAACAGCGGGTAATTGAGCGAATCGATGTATTGCCGAATCACTAGTATCACTGGGAAGCGTGTTCACCACCCCCCCCCGCCCCCTCCCCCATTCACCCTGGTCAAGGGCGACGGTGTGCAGCGGCTCATTACAAAAACAGTAAACCCACCTGGCCCAGCCGTGCCCACCAATTTGCTTGTGGCCGCATTTCCTAACTTGCCTTTTGATATGAAGTCCAGGGGGGGGGGGAGGGAGGGACGGGAAAGCGGGCATTTCGTCCACTAAAACGTAGTTCGGCCAACTCAGTGTCAATTGCACGGAAGCAGGTGCCGTCAGTGTAAAAGCTCTATCAAAGCTCCTGTCCTCCTGCATGTGAGGTAAATCGAGCAATATTTATTTACGCACTAGAAACATAACGGGCCATCGATGTTTTTCTGGTGTTGTTGAATAACTTCAGTTTCATGCAATCCGTATAAACAAGCAATGCATTCATCTCAATTGCCATAACGAACGCATAGCATAAAATACGTGAAGCAAGGTTTAAATGACCTGAAAAGTCTTTATGTTTCGAAATGATTCAGTATTAACAAGCCCTGAGCAGGTTCATGAAAGTTGCTAAAGAGTACAAAAAATAGAATGTTGCAAAGGAAGGAAAAAAAGAAAGACGTTTACAACTTTCTGTAGCACTGAATTAGAGCGCAGCTTTTAAGGAGAAGGAGGAAGGGGAGGGTACTGAGGGGACGGTATGCCCTCCTCCTCATAAGTACCTTCTCCTCATTCTGTCCTCCTCCCTCCTCATCTCCGCCTCCTCCTCTCTACTCTCCTGCTCATCATCCCTGCTCCTCCTTCCCCTCCTCTCTCCCTCCCGCTCCATCCTCCCCCTCCCCTCCTCCTCCTTCCTCCTCTCCTCTTCTCTCTCTTCCCTCCTCCTCCTTCCCGCGCGGTCCATTATCGGAAATGTCCCATAGTGCAACACGCAGAAAATTCGTGACGTCATTTGTGATGTCACCTGTGACGTCACCAGTCCCGTGTGTTGCATTATGAGACTTCCCAGAATGCACCACGCGGTTACGCCTGACGCCGAAGCCGACGCGCTCATTGCGGGAATGGGCGCTTAACAGCCGCGCTCTAAAACAAACAATAGGAAACAAGTAATTGTTTTCAAGTTTTTGCGCATTTTCACACCTTTAAAGATTTCAAAAGATCAAAGAAAAGCAACCGTTTCTAGGTTTGCCGAAACTTGGAGTCGCTCAAATTAGCGTCATCCGGAGTATCTGTGAGAAATCCGCTGGGTACATACGGTTTATCAAGTGGTCCACTTCTAACCAGAGAAGGAGCGCTCGATGCTCGAAGGTTGACTCAAAGTGACCTGCCTTTCGCATCCGCGACACACCCTCTATATTGTGCCGAAGAATAATTTTGTTCCAGGCCTCAGGACGCTGTCATCTTAGCATTAAAACGGCAATGATGCGTTAAGAACGATAACGTTTGCTCGCCTTGAACTGTAGTGAAAGGTATAATTGTACGAGCTTTGAGCTAATTCGAGACATCCCGGAACGCATGGGGGGCGACAAAGAGCGAAAAACACCACTTTTATGAGCAGCCCCGTTTCAATCATGAGTGGAGTCACAGCGAAAACTGCGACACGTCATGGTGAAGTCTTCAGGCATCGGTGTCTGGTCCACGCACCGCAGGGCCTTGACGGCGTAGCCTCTTGATTCGTTCTCGCGCGCATGCCTCACTGTTATCACGAGCGATGAACGGCGAGACGCGTCTGTGTTGCCGCTAGTGCGCCTTTCAGCGTCTTATAAGTGCTACGAAAGTACGCGGTCAACGGCGAGCGCTTACACGTCTCCCACTGTGTGCGGTACCAGCTTTAGGGCGCTGGCCGCTTGGGGCGACTCATAGACCTGCTAGTGACGACGTAACTGTGCCCGTCAGTGTGACGTCAAGGCTACTCACACAACATTGCTAGGGGAGTTACTCTGGAAGTAGTACATGGGATTGGATTTCGCTTCGCAAAAACTGTCGGTCACAAATCGGACATCGGATTTAATCGTCTAAGTATAACAAATATGGGATATAGATATAGATATATGATTGAGTCTGCCGAGAAATGACTGTTTTGGAAATATTTTCGAATGCAACTTTTGGTCCTCGAGATGACCTCGAAATGACTGGAGCAAACAACGAACACATGCCGAGTGACTGAAGCATAGTCGTCTGCAACAATTTGGATCCGTTTACATATATATACAACTTTTATCTTGTATTTAATTCTAACACAAAGTAGGTCTATGCAAATTTCTCAGATTTCTAAATATTCATACGAATTGAATTCACGTGCAATACGGAATGCTGTCTGACACAAATCATCATATGTGTGGAGATCTGTTGACGTAAGGCGACAGAAGCCTCTGACTTACATGATATCAAAGCAGCGCCAGGCCCCTTTTAGATTGTGTGATTAAGGTCTATCATAATAACGAAGCAAATATGCTGATTCTAGCATGAGCGACTCGATACTCTTGATTTCTTTGCAGGCTTGCAATATGAACGTGTGTTTCGAACCAACTTGTAACAATCACAATGAGTCAAAAATCTTGCTGATTTCTGAATGTTTCGTTTTCAGCATGTCCTGTACTAGTAAAAATCTGGGTAAAAACTGAGGAGTTTATATATGTAACGGAAAGATCGTTTGATGACACAATCGTGTCCTGAAGGAAGATACGTGCCGTCATCAATTCTTAGATCACATACTTGTCTGCACTTCTACTTTGATACACTTTATGTACTTGTAACAATTCATAATTTCCCGCGATTTGTCTTCACAGTGTTTTAACCATTATTAAATATTGAAGAAATCTCCAAGTCAGGCATTGGCGCGCTCGCGAACCTCGAGCGTCAATTAGGGCTGTGCAAGAGCAATTTTTCATTCCAAAATTTAAAGAAAGTTGACTCCCAAAATAGAAATTTTATCGCCCGTCACAAACTTCATTTAGCGCACTCATGTCCTCCGCCCGAAAGCACCACTGGACCAAATTCGTACTTCCACGGGCAAACGCGGGAACCCTTTCGATAAAACGCACTCTCGATGAAACCTGTGTATGTCAACGAAACATTTGTCTGATGAAACGTCATTTGGAAAAAACAATCGCCACCCGTACAACGCCTGGTTTTTCTTGACAGTATTAACTTTGTCCAATTCGGTCTTGCTCAAGTCTTGCTGTTCAAGCCTTGCTTTTTATTTGAGGTGTCTTAATTTAGCTCCATCTGAACTGATATACTGAATACTCATTCGTTCTTGAATAATTATATTAATAAAGTTGCGATTTTTTGGCGCATTTAATATATGTATCTTTTTTTTCTTTGTAATGTGAAACGTTCTTTTCGCTAGTTGCTCAGGATTTCGTGAAGCCTGATTAGCCTGGCAGCGAAGCTCAAAACTAACTGATTGGCGGACAACCTCACGTCACTAGAAAATTAAGCGAGGAGGAGCTCGACAACTTGTGCACAGTGTGGGTAAGGAGCAGGAGTGTATGAAAGGCTCTGAACGTTGTTGATGTTTTTAGCCTGAACAGCAGCAATATCGCTTCATTCTAGGAACCACTATCAATTGTTCTCTATGGTCTGCGTTAGACTATTTGACGAAGAGCGCCGTGAACGTAGATGTCTGGATGAATAGGCTAGAGGAGTCGCTAAACTTTCTTCTGAGAAAAATGTCTGGTATGTTTCTATGCAACTCTGTTGCATACCTGGATCTCAGAGTACCCCAAAACGTTTTTAATGCTAGAAGGTTTTACATATGCAACAGAATCACCTCGGAGTTCGCCGTACATTTTTGGCAAGTACTTCTTCCACTCGGAGTTGAAGTTGAGTTAGTGGACCGCCTTGCTGTAGTTCGTTTCAGCTTAAAAGGCCGGTGCAACAATATTCAGGATGACAGACATCGCAAAAATACACAGAACAGACGAGGGTAAGAAGAGAACGAAAGAGAAGCGCGTACTCACAACTGAAATGAATGGCGTGAAGAAACGGAAGATAAAGCAAGATGACATAGACACCGGCACGTGGGCATACAATTCAGTCACCAGCCAAAAAACAGCAAAAAGGCTACTTCTTTGCGCAACCCACCACCGACTTTACTGAATTGTATGCTCACAGTGCCGGTGTCTATATCATCTTGCTTCATCCTTCCTTTCTTCGCGTAATAAATTTTAGTTGTGAGTACGCGCTTCTCTTCGGTTTTCTTCTTACTTCGTTTGTTCTGTCTATTTGTGCATAGTCTATCATCATGTTTAATGCATACATACTAGCCCAGCTTACTACTAGTACCTCGATATTTGTTTGCAGAGTTTTTCGTTTAGACAAGCTGACTAGCACTTGTGGGACCCAAGTATACTCGCACACAACGCCGCTTACCAAGAAACTCCTTTCTCGCGTTGTGGTCTCAAGGACAAAAGCGGAAGTT